>JARQOD010013828.1:0-13586 GCA_033576555.1 Oophaga sylvatica
AATTTGGGGGGTCTTAATGTTTTATTTTTTTTTAAAAATTTCAAACATGTTAAAAGAGTTTTCCATTACTTTTTCATTTAGCCCCTATCCCCGGTAGGGGGGCAAAAAATTTATCTTTCCCGGGGGCCGGGCCCACACTCCCCCCAATCCTTTGGGGGCGGGGGGTCAGCGGGCCCCCGGGTGGAAACTTGCTGCTGGGGCTGGGTTTTCTACTTGTATGGGGGCCGCGGGGACTTACACCGCCTCCTATTCAATTAATTTGGAGGGGTTGCTAACAACCCCGCCACTACAATAAAACCGCTCTGGGAAATAATACTTCCAGCCGGGGGCCCTGACGCCCCCCAAAAACTATTGGCGGGTGTCGAATGCTGGCCCCCCCGGGGTAAGAAAAATTTATGGGACTATCCTAAGAAAAAAGGGGGGGATGTAAAAAAAAAAGGGGGGGGCAACCTCTTTTTCCCTGGTCATTTTAACCACCCCCTTTAAAATTTTCCCCCTATTTTTTTGGGAGTTTTTCTGTAACATTTTAATGTTTTCCCAAAGAGGCAATAAGGGCCAAAATGTACTGTTCGGAATGCGGGTACAAATTTAAGGGGGAAAAAGGGGTTTTTAGGGGTGCCAAAAGTCTTCCCAAAAAGGGGAAAACACCCTGAACCTTTTTCCCACATCGTTTTTTTTTAAACTACGTGGTTTCCCCTTTTTTTTTCCCCCGACAAACCCGGCGGGCACAATAATTTTTTGGGTATTTTCCCCCTCCAAATTCTTTTTTTTGTTTGGGCCCTTTTTTTGCAAAAAAAAATTGGGGGGCCCCTTCTGATCTCTTACCAAACCCCCACATGGGCAAGGTTTTTTTCCCCAAAAAACAAAAGCCATGGATGGGCCCTTTTGTTCCGTTTTTTTTAAAGGGTTTTTTTTCTAAAAAAAAAAGACCTCCCCTCAATCGGTTTTTTTAGAAAAAATGGTAAGGGTTTTGGCCTGGGAAGAAGGGGGGAAAAAACTTATGCAATGTAAAGGGGAAAAAGGGGACAAAAAAAAGTATTTTGAATTTGCGCCAATTTTTTAAGCATTGTTCACCTTTTTTGATTAAATTGAAAAAAAAATCTGCCAAAACAAAAAAAAGACAAAGAAAAAAATTATTAAAAAAAAAAAAACAATCGGGAAAACCTTTTCCCTTCCCTTTTTTCCCCCCTTTTTTCTCCATAAACCACCACTTTTTTTATACAGTTGGTCCCCAAAAAATTTTTTGGGAAAAGAAAACATTTATCTAAATTTTTGGGTTTTAACTTTAAAACCCCCAAGAATTTGAAACAAAACAAAACCAAAAAAAGTTTAAATTTAGACTTTCCTTTCCCTTTGGGGATCCACAATTTAAAATTTTGGGTAAGGGGGGGAAGGGGGGTTTTACTCCTTTAAATGTGCCACCCCCCGTTTTTTTAAAAGGGGCCCCCAAAATAATTGGGAAAATTTACTCCAAGGGATTTCGGAATTTTTGGGGAAACCCCCCATTATTCATTCTCCAAAAAAGCAATAAAAGGGGGGGTTTTGATTTTAGGGGGGGTGTTTTCATTTGGGGTTTTCTGTGAAAAAAAAAATGGTCAAAGGAGCTCTCCAGCAAGGGGGAAAAAAAACCCCTTTTAAACTGCAAAAAACAGAAAAAACCCATCCGAGAAAAATTTCTACAACTTTTGGATGGCAAAAAACTACATTTTTGGGACATTCGAAAAAAAAGGGGAAAAAGGAAATCATCAATGCAAAAAAACCGGGCCCCCGGAAACAACATGGGGGTTCGCAAATACCCCAGGGGGAAGAAAACCCCTTCACAACACCAACCAAGGAACAACACTCTCCAGGGGGAGGGTATCAAATCCAAACCCCCATAAAAAAACTTTCATGAAATTAAATACAGGGGGGGTTTCCCGCAAAGGTGCAACCCCCTCAAAGAACAAGAATAAAACTAGGCGGGGTTTTCAAAAAAAAAATTAAAAAACCAGAAAAGGTTTTGGGGGAAAACATTTTTTGGGCGATTAAACCAAGAAAACCCCTCCCACTAAATGAGGGGGGAAAAGAAAAGTATGGCGAAGGCGGGGGAAGTCAGATCCCCCCCAAAACCACATCATCTGTAAAAAAGGGGGAAAAACAGGGGTTTATGGCTTGGGGATGCATGGCTGCCAGGGCACGGGCACTAGTGTTTTTTGAAAGTGGCAAGGACAAAAACGCCGAAAGTTTTGAGGGTTTCCCCAGCCCAAAGTGGGGCTCAATCCCCCCCAAAAAGCCCAAACGATTGGTCTGTTTTTTACTACAGAAAGGGCAATACCCAAAAAAAAAAACCAAAGCAAAACCCCCCGGTTTTTTTAACAAGGAAAAAAGGGAAATTTTTTGAATGGGCCAAACACAACCCATTTTCAAAACCCCCAAATTAACTCATTTTTATTTTTAAAGACTAAACTTTAAAAAAGAAAGGCCCCCAAACAAACGCAAAAATAAAAACCCCGGCCCGTGAAGGGCCCGGTTTAAATCAAAAAAAGGGGAAAAACTGTCGGGGAGTCCATGATTCCCAAAACTTCAGGCAGCATTTCTAAAAAAGGGTTTTCAACCAAATAGAAAAAAAACATTTTTTTTTTAAAAATTTTTTAATCTGCCAATTACTTTTGGTCCCTTTTTAAAAAAAGGGGGGGACATTTAAGGGCTAAACTTTCCCAAAACCCCTTAAAACCAAAATTTTTAAAGTATCCCCAAATGAAAGGAAATCCGAATTCCTGTCTATTTGTTTTTTTAAAAATTTATTGTGGTAATGTCCCAAAACCCAAAAAAAATAAAATTGTTTTCTGCCCCAAATTTTTTAAAAAACCTAACTTTTTTCTCACACCCTCGTCTTTCTGCTCTTTTCCCCTCTCCCCCGGGGGGTGACTTTAAAAATCCAATGGCACGGGGGTAAGTCTATATACGGGGCAATTTTTTCAGATGAAACTTTATTTTAAAAAAAACAACGCCCCATACCATCTCTAGGCCAAGCAGGCCCCAACACAAGGGGCCCCCGTTTTTTCTCTAAAACCCTTTAAAAGGGTGATTTGGGAAGACGAAAAAAATTTTTAACATTTTAAAAAGTTTTTTTATAAATCACCCCCAAAAAGTATCCCTTTTTCCCATCTACATTTTTGCCCCCCCATAACCCCGGGTTTTCCCCTTCCCCGCAGGCAAAAAAAAAAACGTGGGTTTGGGACGTAGCAAAGGGGTGGAGGTAATAAAAAAAGGGGAAAATTATGGGTCCAACAGGGGAAAAAAAAAAGAAAAAAGTTTTTCATTGTGATTGTGGGGGGCTAAAAGGGGCCCCCACTGCTTATAGCCCCCTTTTAAAACCCATACTTTCATAAAAACCCCACTTAAAGACGGCTTTCGGGCCCAAAAAAGATTTATCATTTAAAAGGGGCTAAAAGTTTCGGATCACATTCCCCCTTTTTGCTACATCCTAAGGGGGTATTCCCATCATCCATTTATTTACCACTGTACCTTTAAACCCTTACAAAGACTTTTCCTCCCCCGGGGTTTTTGGGGGGTTTTCCAAATTTAGAAAATTATCATCTGTCCCCGTGCGGGAAAAAAAAAAAGGGGGGGGCCCCCCGTCAAAAACATATATGGCCCTAAATTTCCAAAAAAATTTTTTGTGACGGGGCTGTTTTCTTTTGGGGGGGAAAGTGGCCCCTTACCTTTTGGGGCCCCGGTTTCACCAAGGGGGTATCTGTCCCCCCCAAGGTGGCACATGGTGCAGCAAACGGGGAAACCCAAGCCCTTTTTCCGGGTTTTTGGGGGGGGGCCCCGGTACGGCATCCCCCCCCCCCCTCAACTTTTTTTTGCTTACCCAAGGGGTCAGTGTTAAATTTTATTTTTCTAATTGTATCGTTTAACGGGGGCCCTGAAAAAACTGCCAAACCCCGTGTTAGGGGCAATATTTTAACCCCCCTTCCCGGGGAAAAGGGTTTATAACAAAATATGGGGGACAGGGTTGGGTAAAAAACATTGGTTTTTGGGTTTTAAATAAATGGGTTTTTAAAAATTATAATTTGGGGAAAACCATTTAAAAAACCCTGTAGCCAAAATAGTTTTAGCAAAACTTATTTAACACGGGGTTGGGGAAAAAAGTGATTACTGGGGGCCACTGGGTGGAAACCCCCCCACCATTTTTAAAAAAATTCCGAAAGAAAAACGAGTCCGAAGCGAGACCATCACTACAAAATTGAATGACCGGGCCCCGGGTTTTTTTTTAATTTTAAAAGGGGTGGGGTTTCATATTAGGGGGGGGGGATTGTGTGACCAAATGCTCAATCGCGCCCTTATCCCCAACCATTTACACATGTCCCCACGTCAGTTCCTTTTCTCCATTTTTCCCCACCTCAGGGTCTTTTCTGAATGCTGCAGCCCCCTTCCCCCAGCTTGTGCACAAACCAAAACACTCCATTTGCAATTTTTTAAAAAAAACCTTTTTAAATTTTTTCCCTTTTCACAGCAATCCATCAGAAAACAAAACCCCGCAAAGGGGGGTTTTTCAGCCCACTCTCTATTTTTCCCCAACTTGTTCCTGGGGCCTCCCTACGTTCCCCCGGGGGCGTCCCCCCTTTTCGGTATCACGCGCCCCCCCGGGTAAATTTTCCCCGGGGTTTGGGGGTTTTTCCCCGTCCGTTTTCCAATTTTTGGGGGCATCAGCCCTGCAATGACCCGCCCCCATGAGAGCGACCGGGGGGCCCCGTAAGCCCCCCTTTCCCCTTAATTTTTTCTTCTCACCCATGTCACACTGCCCCCAACCGCATTTTTGGCCCAGGGGGGGCCCGGAGGGGTGGGTTCACACTTTAAAATTGCGTGGGGCCCTGTATACCCCCCCGACTTCGGGGACCCTGGCCCCCGCTGAAAATAATCGGGAAATTTCCCTTCCCCGCCCCCCATTCCCAAAAACCCCCAAACTTAACTATTTTCCCACCTAAATTTTCCCTTTTTCCCAAAAAGAAAGTACCCCCTCTAGTTGTAACTGGGGACTACCTCTCCTAAAATAACCTAATAACACTTTAAAAACAAAATGACAAGAAAATATCAAGCACAAAAAATAATACACAAAAAGTACACACTTTAATTTAAAAACCCCCACGTGTTTGGGGAAACACAAAAATCCTTGCAAACCCCCCTTTTTCATGTATACCACCCCTTTCCCTTTATACATTGGGCTCGTGGACTTCTGTTTTCAGGATTGGAGGGGTGTCGGTGTTCAGACCCCAGCAGTCTTTAAATTTATCAGCTATTCTATGATAATAATTATTTTTTAAGGAGATGCTCCCTTCGAATAAATGAATGTCCTCGGCTGCAGGTTACTATAAAGTAGCGTTCTTCAGCTCCGGTCCTCAAGGACCACCAAACAGATCATGTTTTCGGAATCCCTTAGTATTGCCAAAGTAAAAATTCCATATCCTGTGCAAATACTAAGGAAATCCTGAAACATGATCTGTTGTACTGGAGTTGGGGAACACTGCTATAAGGAAACAAACTTCTCTGTACCCATCTTACCAGGTCCGCCGGTGAGTCTCCGCCACTGCTCCTGGTGTCTGGCACTGGCTTTGGTGCTGACGTCACGTCTACACTGGTGGAGCCGCTGAGCTCACCAATTTGGCTGCCGCCCAGTCGACGTGGTGTGAGCGCCACAGTCAATGCCAGACACCAGGAGCAGCGGGGGAGACTCACCGGCAACCCAGGGAAGGTGAATACAGTGTGGTTTGCGTCTTTATAATAACCCGCAGCCAAGGATGTTCCTTACTGAAAGGGAACATCCCCTTTAATAGACAACCACTTCACACGTTCAGTATTTGGTCAGTATTTTACATCAGTATTTGTAAGTCAAAGCCAGGAGAGGAACAATCAGAGAAACAGTATAATAAAACACGTCACCACTTCAGTATTTATCACCCACTCCTGGTTTTGGCTTACAAATACTGAGGTAAAATACTGACCAAATACTGAAGGAGTGAACATGACCTAAATGCAGCTAATCATGTAGTTGACATCAGTCGTCCCTTATTTTGCTGATTTAAGGAGTTTTCTCAACTTCTTAAATAGGTAAAATTGCAAAGTGCTTGGAAAAACGAGCAGCTCTGCACTGTGAATTGAGCCTTAGGGTAAGTGCACACGTTGCAGATTTGCCTGTGGAATTTTCTGCGTTGATTCTTCCTCTCTTGGCAGAAAACGCAGGTTAAAATCTGCGTGGATTTCATGCGGATTGTCATGCGTTTTTTGTTTGCGGATTTCCCTTACTCGATGTATAGTCAATGGGTGCAGAAAAGCTGCAGATCCGCAAAAAGAATTGACATGCTGCGGAAAATAAAACACTGCGATTCCTCACGGATTTTTTCCGCAGCATGTGCACAGCAATTCTCAAATTCCCATTGACTATCATAGGTGCTGCACTACACTGCGGATTTCATGCAATTCCGTGCGTCCAAAAACGCTGGGATCCGCAGCAAAATCCGCAACGTGTGCACATACCCTAATGAGAGTCTTGGCCACCTTTGCAATCAGGACCTACATATAAGCATGACGCCAAAGAGGAATCATAGCCTTCTGTCTCCACCATGTCGCTGGATAAGGGGCAATGCCACGCAAGTCAACTGTTTACGTCTACAAGACCCATCTCAGGGTTCTCTCTTATTTAATGTTTATTTGATGTGTAAACTTATAAATAAAATGCTGAAATAATGATATAACCCTATATCCAAGATATGTCCTTGTTGCTACATGTATGTGATGGGAATGTGTAATATACAATTACAGTTAGTATGGAAAAGGCCATAAAGGCAACATGGCTCCTGCCGCCGGAGACAGATGGTCGACGTTACAGTAGGTGAAGCGTTGTCATAATTTATGGGTACACTATGAGAACACAGGACTTCCAGTTTATGAACTCCACCCTAAGGGCTATGCATATATAAAATCAGTCCTATTCTCATCCAGAAGTGTTGGACGAGTGGAATCCGTATGGTTCACCTTTTTTTCATGCGAGTGCAATGTAAGTGTGCGATTATTTTCTTGGCTCACATACGTATGCAATGTGTTCTTTACTTCTTATTTTTACATACTATAGTGCTCTATGTAACTTAGTTGTCATAAATAATTAAGCAATCTTATATAGAGATATAGATAGATGATAGAAAGATATTAGATATATAATAGACAGATAATAGATAGATAGATAATAGATAAATATGAGATAGATAGATAGATAGATAGATAGATAGATAGATAGAATAGATAGATAGATAGATAGATAGATAGATAAATATGAGATAGATATAGATAGATAAATATGAGATAGATATCGATAGATAGATATGTGATAGATATAGAGATAGATAGATAGATAGATAGATAAATATGAGATAGAGATAGATAGATAGATAGATAGATAGATAGATATGAGATAGATATGGATAGATAGATAGTAGCTAGAAAGATAGATACATATGAGATAGATAAATAGTAGATAGATAATAGATAAATAATGGATAATAGAAAAAATCGGAATCCGTCTCAACAGGACTGGATTATATTTTTCTTTTAATCTTTCAAAAGAAAATTATAGTGCATACAAAAGAAAATTTTCATGGTCAACATGACCCCAGTCGACGCGTTTCGACTGCACTAAGCAGTCTTATTCATGGCCAGGGCGAGGCCGGTGTCTGAGTCCCAGGTGGAGGAGCATAGAGCAAGTTGGTGAGCTGTGTGAGACAGTGAAGGGGTGCGTACTGGACGGGGTGTACATCTCGCCCAGGTTTCTTAGCTGGGTGGCATAAGGAATGTAGGAGTGAAGGTAGGATGGCAGTACGACGTTCACTCCACTCCCCATCCAGTACAGGCTTGCAGCTCAACCCTGAGTGCACTCAGCTGTCTAATTAAGCAGCCAGAAGTAGGTGGTAGAGTTACACAGACTGGGCTCTCAGTCTGAATCTGGCTTCAGATGCTGCTGGAGTCTCCTGGAAGCCAAGCTCTGGTAACTACAAAATATGTGTTGTTGTGGCCAGGCTGTTAGAGCCTAGACCACGGTAGTAAGGGAACTAACTGTGTCTAGCTAGCAGCCTGACAGGCTTAGGACTTTGTTTTATGATTTGGTTTATTTGTTGCTGTGGACTTTAATAAAACTGGTTGCCGCCAGTTTACACCAGTACTGCTGTCTGTGCTTGAACTTATTCTATGCCACTCTGTCTACCCGAGACGGCGATCCCAGAGCTAAACCCCCTGAACCGGCTACTTTAAGTTTTTATAATAGATAGGTAATAGATAGATAGATAATAGATATTTATTTATTTTACTCATTTATATAGCGCCATTAATTCCACAGCGCTTTACAAATATTATTGATATGTGATACATAGATAGGTAATAGATAGATGATAGATAATAATAGATAGATGATAGATAATAATAGATAGATGATAGATATGTGATAGATATTAGATAGATAATGATAGATATGTGATATATAGATAATAGATAGATATTAGATAGATAGATGATAGATATGTGATATATAGATAATAGATAGATGATATCCTGCAGATATATAATTTCTCAATTCGTCTGATTTTTTAAGCAAGTGTAAGTGAGCTCTAGAAGGAATCTCAAATTTCCTGCTGGCCGCCTTGTAAACCAGACCCATGCCCCAGGCCTTCAGTTACAACAATCTGTTGATGGCATTCAGACTATATAGTAGTACAGTCTGTAATCTGTTAAGGATACAAGCAAATTATTGCATTTTTTCCATTTCTCAGGTTTTCCACCTGTAGTTTAATCTTGCCACCTTATTCTTGGTCACATTCTTGGACTACTTACCAGGGATGAACACCAAGTTTTTCTTTAAAAGGAATCTGTCAGGTGTTTTTTGCTATGTAATCTGAGAGCAGCATGATTCAGGGCAGAGAGCCTGATTGCAGGGATGTGTCACTTACTGGGCTGGGTTGTTGTTTCAATAAAATCAGGAGGAGATTATCACTACAGGACTAGTTGTCTCTGATTAGCAGCTTTCTGTAAAGTGTACGTGTGTAGCCCTGGTGTTAGGCACACGCAGTACCCTGGAGAGTGTGTGGCGAGACAGCAGTTTAATGCTAAATACCCATTCACTCAACATACACTAGACACACCCTTAGGGTAGTGTAGTTTACTATTGAGGGAGTGGTCAGGGTGTATGTTTGTGGAGTGATTTTAGTGAGTTTAGTTCCTGTCTTCGGACGGAGCAGACGTCTGGAGTTTAGCTGGAGGGAGGAAGCAGTCCAGCCTGCTCTATCATCAGTTCAGAACGTGGAGGCTGGTACAGGTGGTCTAATTCACCTTAGTCTAGTCAGAGCTGTACCTCATCAGACTACATTGAAAGAAAGAAGAAGCTTAGTGCAGAAAGACTTCAGTCACCTGTCTAAAGGACAGTGAAAGGTTCAGAGACGTGCTCCTGCCTATTGATAACTGAGCATCTGTAACTAACTTTGAAGAAAGTGAATGAAGGAAGTAACTACCCGACTTTATGCTAGTGTGAGTGCTTATGCTACCAGCGAGGACAAGGCGAAAGGCACAGTGGATTATTGGAAAGGTGCGTTTGGATTGAAGAAGTCCTGCACATTGCAACCGGTCACTGGGGACCGAAGGATCACTATTAGCTTCAAGCATAGTGGTAAGAAAACCAGGAATTTACCGGACCTTAGGTCGCGGCAAACAAGCCCCTTATAGTCAGTACGTAACTGGAGTCAGGTGGAATAGGGACTTTGAGTCAAGCGCAGACAAAAGCAAGAACCTAGTTTCATCAATTGGAAGGCTCCTACCACAAAACTGACTGGGCAGTACAGCTATGGATTAGCTGGAGTTATTGAGGGAACTACGCTTCAGGCTGGTTGTACTCATTGTATTGGAAGTAAAGGAGGCCCCTAACTTGTCCAGCTGCTGTCTCAAGATACACTCTCCTTGGATCAGCCTCCCTGGGACCTGCCTGAACATCTTACAAGTAAAGGTATGGAAAGACGCTGACCGTGTGAGACTGTGTTATTTATCTGCACCCGACTTCACTAACTTCATAGACTTTGAGGGACCAGTCCCACCTGTAGGGGACCGACATCTAGCTGCCTCACCATCCCCTCAGAGATCTATCAGCAGCGCTGGTACAAATTACCAGAATACTACAGGTGGCGTCACGAACTGTATATAAATCTATCCCCTGTAAATATTCCCCCAACATACGCCAGACCGCCAGGGCCACAGACCGAGCCACCGCTACCTGTGACAATCCCCATAGACTTCTACGGGCTCGGCTCTGAGTACCCCATTGCCCTGGTAACCCACAATTGTGGTGGCGGGTCGACACAAAAATTTGGCGTCACGAACAGGATGCGAAACTCGCAGAATTGCGAGCCCTGTGTGCCTAAGGAATTGTTTTTGTGAAAAAGGACTGTTTGCACTTTTGGCGCCAAAATCGCCATTTTTGTCGCCATATTCGCGCCCTCAGGCGCTGGAGAAGAAGGTGGGCGTACCTTCGTGGGCGTCTACCCCCCTGTGGCGCGAAGAAAATGCCTGCCCTCTCAAAGTGCTATTACAACATGCGATCCTGCCCTACAGCAAAGGAGGTCCGCCTCCTCTTCACCTTCCCTGCGAGGAGGAGGAGACGCAAACCCCACCTCCACGGAAGAGACCGGATGTCTCTGCAGGAAGAAGAAAGAATCTTCTGGAACATCATGGAAGCAGGACGTGTGCAGCCGAGCAGGGAAGCGGAGGAAGGCAGGCCCCGTGCCCCAGCCAAGCTGCCACCAGCACCGGAGTTATCCGTGGTCCTGCACCTGCAGCAGGCGTTGCTAGAGATTCAAGAAGAAAATGCACGCCTGAAGAAGATGGTCCAGTACCAACCTGGCTTTGAAGAGATCGAGAGACGCCGGCGTACCCTGGAGCAGCGGAGGCTGTGGGACACGGTGATCTCTCCCCTCAACGACCCCCCACGATTCCAGTTACCGAAAATTCTGCTGCCCAAGGCAAAGGAGCAACCGGAGGCTGCCCCCGAAAGTACCAATCCTGATCCCACGGTGAAGCGGTGGAGGCGAAGGAGGTTGAGGAGGTACCGCCAGTTCCGGAACGCCCGCCCGGCCAGAGGCCGCAGCAGATGATCGATCCCCGGTAGGGACACCGTGGGGACTCAGCCGTCAATGATGGAGCAGCAACAGCAGCAGGTTAGTGCGTCCCAACTGAGCCATTGCGCACACCTGCTTCCTGCTCTGCATCACACCAGCATTGTGCATCGGCATCGCCCCCTGCGTACACCTCCGTATCGCAATCGGCGATCTACTCTGCATCGCAATCGGCGACCCAATCTACATCGCAAGAGTCTGATGCGATCTCAATTGAGCCACTACAAAAGCCTGCTTTTTGCCCAGTATCTTATGCTGCAGCAGCGTCCCCAGAGGAGGACGGGCCCTGCGGCCTAGAGGACCGGAGTGAACCGGCCCTGCAGGTAACCAGCGATGATGACACCCTGCTGGAACCCCCAACATCCCCACCAGCCCAGTGCACACCAGCCACACAGACCCCGATGGTGGAGTCGATGATCTTGGTGCTGGGCACTGGGCCCAGGAATAGGAACGGTCCTGTGCGAACATCGCATTGTTCCAGCCCCGGGGTGGAAAGTGTATTAGAAGTAAATGAATAAAGTAAAGAAGAATTGGTGAGATCCCTATAGGGTCTACCATAAGTAATATTGTAGAAAGTTTGAGAATGTTTTACAAAATTTTGCATAAGTTGAAGAGTATAATGCATATATATATTGCTAACCGTAGAATGCCCGGCTGGGTAACCAGAAAAAGTTTTGCACTTTAGTATAATAATGTGATATTATATCCATGTCTTTGGTTTTACAATGGACTTTGAGGTTGAGGACTGTGCCAACCCAGAACTTATTTGTACATAGTTGCGCTTCGGTGCCTTATCTTGGTTTACATAAACCAGCACAACTACCTCTGAATACAAAAACCCGTGTGGTGTGGCACTGAGTGAGGTCTGCATTCGGATGTCCTGCAGCCCACCCAGGACCACGTTGAAGGTTTGGTGCGGGTCCTTCACAAGAATACTGTATATTTATTGAATGCTATTTAATACTTTTGTATTTCTATATATAATGTTATTGTTTGCAACGTTCAAGATATCCTCACCTCCCGGATGGGACGAATTAATGTTATTGTTAATGTTTTCATGCATAAACAAAATGTCTCTTTGTATTTTACAGCCCGGGAGTGCTGTCTTTTACCATGGGGGAATGTGTAGCCCTGGTGTTAGGCACACGCAGTACCCTGGAGAGTGTGTGGCGAGACAGCAGTTTAATGCTAAATACCCATTCACTCAACATACACTAGACACACCCTTAGGGTAGTGTAGTTTACTATTGAGGGAGTGGTCAGGGTGTATGTTTGTGGAGTGATTTTAGTGAGTTAGTTCCTGTCTTCGGACGGAGCAGACGTCTGGAGTTTAGCTGGAGGGAGGAAGCAGTCCAGCCTGCTCTATCATCAGTTCAGAACGTGGAGGCTGGTACAGGTGGTCTAATTCACCTTAGTCTAGTCAGAGCTGTACCTCATCAGACTACATTGAAAGAAAGAAGAAGCTTAGTGCAGAAAGACTTCAGTCACCTGTCTAAAGGACAGTGAAAGGTTCAGAGACGTGCTCCTGCCTATTGATAACTGAGCATCTGTAACTAACTTTGAAGAAAGTGAATGAAGGAAGTAACTACCCGACTTTATGCTAGTGTGAGTGCTTATGCTACCAGCGAGGACAAGGCGAAAGGCACAGTGGATTATTGGAAAGGTGCGTTTGGATTGAAGAAGTCCTGCACATTGCAACCGGTCACTGGGGACCGAAGGATCACTATTAGCTTCAAGCATAGTGGTAAGAAAACCAGGAATTTACCGGACCTTAGGTCGCGGCAAACAAGCCCCTTATAGTCAGTACGTAACTGGAGTCAGGTGGAATAGGGACTTTGAGTCAAGCGCAGACAAAAGCAAGAACCTAGTTTCATCAATTGGAAGGCTCCTACCACAAAACTGGCTGGGCAGTACAGCTATGGATTAGCTGGAGTTATTGAGGGAACTACGCTTCAGGCTGGTTGTACTCATTGTATTGGAAGTAAAGGAGGCCCCTAACTTGTCCAGCTGCTGTCTCAAGATACACTCTCCTTGGATCAGCCTCCCTGGGACCTGCCTGAACATCTTACAAGTAAAGGTATGGAAAGACGCTGACCGTGTGAGACTGTGTTATTTATCTGCACCCGACTTCACTAACTTCATAGACTTTGAGGGACCAGTCCCACCTGTAGGGGACCGACATCTAGCTGCCTCACCATCCCCTCAGAGATCTAAGCAGCGCTGGTACAAATTACCAGAATACTACAGGTGGCGTCACGAACTGTATATAAATCTATCCCCTGTAAATATTCCCCCAACATACGCCAGACCGCCAGGGCCACAGACCGAGCCACCGCTACCTGTGACAATCCCCATAGACTTCTACGGGCTCGGCTCTGAGTACCCCATTGCCCTGGTAACCCA
>JARQOD010013829.1:0-13553 GCA_033576555.1 Oophaga sylvatica
AAAAGCAAAAGTACAAACATCAGTGGCTGAACTAAACTGAGAGGGCAAAAGCCCCCGAGGGGACCCTGAAGGCCCCCACAGAAGTGCAGGACAAAATGCAAAAATCTAGCACAAAAACAAAAAGAAGAAAATGTCTTATCTGATAGCAGGAGATGCAGACACGACACAGCAGGCTACAAGGGAAACAGGATTCAAGGATTGAGACCAGAACAATTGATCACCGGCAACCCTGATGGGAAGGTGACTCCCTTATATAAGACCAGTCAGTAACACCTGATTCCCAATCCTCACAATCTTCACTGGACAGACCAGCACCGCTTGCAACCACCAGAGGAAGCCTCCGCCCAGAACCCATCTCAAACCCATTCACAACAGTACCCCCCCCTTGAGGAGGGGTCACCGAACCCTCATTTGAGCAACCAGGTCGGTCAGGATGAGTTCTATGATACGCACGGATAAGTCTCCTAGCATGGATGTCCGAAGCAAACACCCAAGAATTGTCTTCCTGACCATAACCTCTCCATTTAACCAAATACTGGAGTTTCCGTCTAGAAAAACGAGAATCTAATATTTTCTCAACCACATACTCCAGATTGCCCTCAACCAAAACAGGGTCAGGAGGCACAGCAGCAGGAACCACTGGCTCAACAAACCTCTTCAACAAGGACTTGTGGAACACGTTATGGATCTTAAATGTCCCTGGAAGAAGCAAACGAAAAGAAACAGGATTAATAATCTCCATGATCTTATAAGGTCCAATGAACCTAGGCTTAAATTTAGGAGATGCTACTCTCATAGGAATATTTTTTGAGGACAACCAGACCAAGTCCCCTACTTTAAACCGAGGACCATCAGTCCTATGCCGGTTAGCAAACCGCTGGGCCTTCTCCTGAGAGAGGGACAACCTCTCCACTACCTGGTCCCAAATCTGTTGCATACGCTCCACAACAGAGTCAACACCTGGACAGACAGAAGCCTCCGTCTGTCCTGAAGAAAATCGAGGGTGAAACCCAGAATTACAGAAAAATGGAGACATCAAAGTGGCAGAGCTAGCCCTATTATTAAGAGCAAACTCAGCCAAAGGCAAAAAAGAGACCCAGTCATCCTGATCAGCAGACACAAAGCATCTTAGATAAGTCTCCAATGTCTGGTTTGTTCTGTCAGTTTGACCATTGGTCTGAGGATGAAATGCCGAGGAGAAAGACAATTGAACACCCAGTTTAGAACAAAAAGTCCTCCAAAATCTGGAAACAAACTGGACTCCTCTGTCAGACACAATGTTCTCAGGAATGCCGTGTAAACGAACCACGTGCTGAAGGAACAACGGCACCAATTCAGAGGAGGAAGGCAACTTAGGTAATGGCACAAGATGTATCATTTTGGAAAACCTATCACAAATTACCCAGATGGTGGTCATTCTCTGAGAAACAGGAAGGTCGGAAATGAAATCCATAGAGATATGGGTCCATGGTCTCTTGGGCACAGGCAATGGCATCAACAAACCACTAGAGCGAGAGCAAGGCTTGGAGCGAGAGCAAGTCCCGCAGGACTGCACAAATTCCCTGACATCACGAGACAAGGTAGGCCACCAAAAGGACCGACTAACCAAGTCTCTGGTACCAAAAATTCCGGGATGCCCAGCCAATGCGGAACAATGAATCTCAGACATCACACTCTTTTTCCACTGGTCCGGGACAAACAATTTTCCAACAGGGCAGCACTCGGGCCTATCCTCCTGACACCCCTCCAGAGCAAGTCTCAAATTGGGCGAGATGGCGGAAAGAACTACACCCTCTTTCAAAATAACAGAAGGATCAGATAACTCAGGAGAGTCCGCAAGGAAACTCCTCGAGAGGGCATCCGCCTTAACATTCTTAGTGCCAGGAAGAAAGGAAACCACAAAATTAAAACGTGTGAAAAACAAGGCCCACCTGGCCTGTCTAGGATTGAGTCGCTTGGCAGATTCTAGATAGACCAGATTCTTATGGTCCGTAAGGACCACCACCTGATGTTTGGCTCCCTCCAGCCAATGTCTCCACTCTTCAAAAGCCCACTTCATGGCCAATAACTCCCGATTACCCACGTCATAATTACGTTCAGTAGGAGAAAATTTTCGAGAGAAAAAGGCACAAGGGTTACTTTTAGAGGTCTCTGGATCTTTTTGGGACAAAACGGCACCTGCCCCAATTTCAGAGGCATCAACCTCCACCTGAAATGACAGAGAAACATCAGGCTGCCGTAGAACAGGAGCAGAAGTGAATCTTTGCTTAAGTTCCTGAAATGCAGAGACTGCCTCAGGAGGCCAATTCACCACATCAGAACCCTTTTTGGTCAAATCAGTTAATGGTTTAACAATAACCGAGAAATTACCAATAAATTTACGATAAAAATTGGCAAAACCCAAAAATCTTTGAAGAGCCTTTAATGAAGTAGGTTGGACCCAATCACAGATGGCCTGAACCTTGACCGGGTCCATTTCAATAACAGATGGGGACAAAATGAATCCCAGAAATAGATCCTCTGTACGCCAAAAAGACACTTTGATCCCTTCACATACAGAGCATTCTCTCTCAAAATCTGGAATACAGTTCGAACATGTTTCACATGAGAGTCCCAGTCATTAGAAAAAATCAAGATATCATCCAAATAAACAATCAGAAATTTGTCCACAAAATCCCTGAAAATGTCATTCATGAAGGACTGGAAGACGGAAGGAGCATTAGTGAGCCCAAAGGGCATCACTAGGTACTCAAAATGCCCTTCAGGGGTATTGAATGCCGTCTTCCATTCATCCCCGTGCTTAATGCGAATAAGGTTATACGCCCCCCTGAGGTCAAGCTTGGTAAACCAAGTAGCGTTTTTCACCCTGGAAAACAGGTCAGAAATCAAGGGTAACGGATATTGATATTTCACAGTAATATTGTTCAAAAGACGATAATCAATACACGGCCTTAATGAACCATCCTTTTTGGCCACAAAGAAAAAACCGGCACCTAAGGGTGAAGAGGATGGTCTGATATGACCCTTCTCCAATGATTCCTTGATATAAGACCGCATAGCGTCATGTTCAGGTACAGACAAGTTAAAAAGGCGACCTTTAGGGAATTTACTACCCGGCACTAATTCAATAGCGCAGTCATAGCTCCTATGGGGAGGCAAGGATGCAGATTTACTTTCGCTAAACACATCAGAAAAATCAATCAAAAAGTCAGGAACATCCTGAGCCTGGGGGAGGCAGAAAAAACAGGAGTGTTGGTATTAACACATTGGCAGCCCCAACTGGTTACAGACACAGATTTCCAATCCAAAACAGGATTATGAGACTGTAACCAAGGGAAACCCAGTACGATAATATCATGCAGATTATACAGAACCAAAAATTTGCAGCACTCCTGGTGATCAGGTTCAACCCTCATTATCACCTGAGTAGAGAACTGAGGTTTATTCTCAGCCAAAGGGGTAGAATCGATCCCCAGTAGGGGAATAGACTTCTGTAGGGGTATCAAGGGAAACCCACAACGTTTAGCAAAATCATAATCCATCAGGTTAATAGCTGCTCCAGAATCAACGAAAGCCTGAGCAGAAAATGAGGACAGAGAGCATATCAGAGTGACAGTTAATAAAAACTTAGTCTGAACATTACCCAAGACAACTGAGCGTGCAAAACGTCTTCCCCGCTTAGGGCAGACTGAAATAGCATGAGAGGCATCACCACAGTAGAAACATAACCCATTGCGCTTTCGAAACTCATGACGCTGTGCCCCAGACACCACTCTATCACACTGCATGGATTCAGAAGCAGGTTCACAAGGCAACACTATTCCACGAATACTTCTCCGCTCACGCAAACGTCTGTCAATTTGAATCGCTAATGACATAGAATCATTGAGACCAGAGGGGACAGGGAATCCCATCATAACATCCTTTACATTATCTGACAGACCCTTCCGGAAAAGGGCCGCCAAAGCGTCGTCATTCCACTTGGTCAGGACTGCCCACCTACGGAATCTCTGACAGTATAACTCAGCGTCATCAAGCCCCTGATTTAATGCCAACAAGGCTTTTTCAGCTTGATCAGTGACATTAGGCTCATCGTACAATAACCCCAAAGCCTGAAAAAATGCATCAACATCACTCAAAACAGGATCCCCAGGTGTCAGGGAAAAAGCCCAATCCTGAGGATCGCCGCGCAGGAGAGAGATGACAATTTGAACCTGCTGCGCTGCATTCCCTGAGGACTTAGATTTTAAGGCAAAAAACAATTTACAATTATTTTTGAAATTCTGAAACTTAGCTCGATCCCCTAAAAACAAATCTGGCATGGGGATCCTAGGTTCCACAACAGGCAACCTAGCAAGATATGCAGCAATACTCTGAACCTCAGTGGCAAGCTGATCCACACGGCCAGACAACTGTGCAAACTCCATTGAGAGAAAAGATCCTCCCCAGCACCCAGAGATACAGAGGGAAAAAAAAAAAAAAATGCAACAAACAGAAAAATATCTCTGACAACTCTGACAACCTTTTTTTTTTTTTTTCTTTCACAATATTTTTCCCTTCTGTGAGTACCATACAATATTAATTTTTGGCCGGTGATACTGTTATGATTTGGTAGCTGAGGAGTGCAGGTAAAAAGGCAATACACCAGAGCAGTTGGAATCTATGAGATTGCAGTACCCTAACTAACCACCACAACTAGAGGCAGCCGTGGAGCGCTCCTACGTTGGTCCTAGACGCCTCGTCACAGCCTGAGAAACTAATTACACCTAAAGATAGAAATAGGAAAGCTATCTGCCCCGGAGCAGAACCCCAAAGATAATAGAAAGCCCCCAAACATGTAATGGCGGTTAGACAAGAAGAAATACTGACACAGAAAGAAAATAGTATGAGCAAACGCTGGGGCCCAAACTAACTAAACAGAAAAGGATAGGAAGGGTACTTACTGCAATCCCAGAAAACCCTGAAAAGCACCAACTCTACTAATTTCAAAATCACCTGAGATCACACGACCTCTACCACCTAAATTAGTTCTCTGGTGTAACAAAATCAAAACAGCAGCCACTGAAAAAACTGTAAAAAGCAAAAGTACAAACATCAGTGGCTGAACTAAACTGAGAGGGCAAAAGCCCCCGGAGGGGACCCTGAAGGCCCCCACAGAAGTGCAGGACAAAATGCAAAAATCTAGCACAAAAACAAAAAGAAGAAAATGTCTTATCTGATAGCAGGAGATGCAGACACGACACAGCAGGCTACAAGGGAAACAGGATTCAAGGATTGAGACCAGAACAATTGATCACCGGCAACCCTGATGGGAAGGTGACTCCCTTATATAAGACCAGTCAGTAACACCTGATTCCCAATCCTCACAATCTTCACTGGACAGACCAGCACCGCTTGCAACCACCAGAGGAAGCCTCCGCCCAGAACCCATCTCAAACCCATTCACAACAGAAGTCCTGGGCTGTAATGAAGAGGACAGTGATGCGTACACTACGATGGAAAGAAGAGGCCCGGCCAGTGTGAAGAGAACAGCAGGGCAGCCACAGAGGTCAGTATGATTTTTTTTTCCACTGGCCTTGCTCTAAATTACATGTAAAGCATGTTGGCCCCTTGTTCTACCATCACCGACATCTGTGCCGTGTTAAGCTGCTTCGAGTACTTCATGAACATGGCAAGCGCTGATGACGCCTTCATCAGAGTTACTATATCGCTTCTATGCTTCATTCAAAAAAAAAGCTTCAGGCGATGATGGACAAGGTGGTGGCACAGGAGGAAGAATAAGGACCATTCACACCATTATCAGGCCAGTCATCCACACATGGCTCAGTGGGTGGGTTCCTGTACCAGACTTCAGGGAACAGTTTTGAGGATGAGAAGGAAACAGTGTTCACGGTCGCACTCAAAGCTGCTCACAGACATCACGATCGTGATTGGGGGGATATGGAGGATCCAGGCCAAGCCCCCTTCCCCGGTGGGGACAGCTGGTATTTCCCTCTGAGCAGCCTGGCACACATGAGCCAACGCATGCTGTTGTGCCGTGACCGCCGAGGTGCCTGGATTATTACCAGTGCCCATTACTGGGTGGCCACCTTGCTAGATCCCCGCTACAAGGGCAGCGTACCATCCTTCCATCACTGAAGCAGGATCATAAAATACGGGAATACAAGTGCACATTGGTAGACGCACTACTGATGGCTTTCCCACCTGACAGAGGGGGCTCAGTGGAAGCACAAGTCAGAGCAGGAAGTCGCCAACACAGCTGGGGCACTGGTACTACCTCGAAAGGGAGGGTTAGCACGGCTGAAATGTGGAAAACCTTCCTTATCACACCACAACATCCGACACCATCTAATATAATACATACGTATTAGCAGGAGGCAGCGTTTCAACTACATGGTGGAAGAATATGTGTCCACACGTCTCCATGTACTGAGTGATGGGTCTGCCCCATTTAACTTTTGGGTCTCCAAATTGGATACATGGCCTGAGCTTGCCCTTTACGCCTTGGAGGTGCTGGCCTGCCATGCGGCAAGTGTAGTGTCGGAATGTGTGATTAGCGCAGCAGTGGGTGTGATCACAAACAGCCAACGGGGGGAAGCTAACATTCATTAAAATGAACCAGGCATGGATCCAACAGGACTTGGTCCGTACCTTTGGCTGACTAGAGACGTAGACCAGCCACACCTAGCCATTGCTAGACTGCATCGCGCAGCTTGTTAATTCTATTTGCCATGCCCAATGTTTTGGGGCCTCCCGCCTCTCACAAAAAAAGGCAAAAAAACCCAGTGTTGGCTATAGTCTTATTTTAAATCATTTCCCTGTCCACATTTGTTTGCAGGGCAATATTCCTGCTCTTACCCCCATTTTGCTTCCTTTTGCAGCGCCCTAGCCCTTACTATGACCATTTTACATCACTGAAGTTCGGGTCCCCATTGACTTCTATTGAGTTTGGGGTCAAGTTCAGATGCCAAACTAAACTTTGAACTACAGTTCGGCCTAATCCGAAAATCCACGGGTCACTTTTCAGTTCTGTTAACCCTAACTACACAGTATGTCTCCAGGTACTGGTCTCACTTTATTTCTTCTGGGTTCTACCTTTCTCAACTCTATCTCTAAATCATCTTCTCCTTTTTTATCCTAACTGCACTCTGTTCTTTTTCTCCATTATCAGTGACTAGCCTGTGGTTCTACGAGCAGCTCTCCATTCCTTCTCTCTTATTTTCTGCCTAATCTGTCATGTTCTAATCCCACTTTACCCACACACTCTTCAGCAATTATCAATTACATTTTCCTTTAGTTTTATTTCAAACATCTAGTTTCCCTTTGAAATATACATCCAGTCTGTCTTCAAGTGTTTTATCACCATGATGTGCTTTTACTTTGCACTCTCCTCTTGCTTTTCCACCTTCTTTTTGAATTTGAATCTCAACCCTTCGGTGGATGTTACTTTAGATTTCTTGGTGCCTATTTTAGCCTTTTAATGTCTCAGTGGCCCAGTATGTTACTTGTTTTTTCTCTTGAAAAAGATGCCCTCACGATATTGAAATGAGTAGTTAAATAAAAGAATCTTTAAAATTACTGCAAGACTTTTTTTAATTTTATTTAGCATGTTTTTATCCCTTCTTGTTAAATTATCTGGTGGATCTGAACCCTTTAGGCCTCTTTCACACATCCGGCGGGCGCCTTGTGGCGCCCCCGGCATTTTCCCGCAGCGCCGCATCTGAAAATCTGATGCGCCGCATGCGGCTTTTTTCGCATTGACATGCATTAGCGCCGGATGGCGCCGCATGTCAATGCGTTGCATGCGGTTTTGTCCGGATGCGGCGCAAATGTACATTGCGGCGGCCGGACAAAACGCTGCATGTAACGTTTTTTTTTTTTTGCCGGATGATTTCTTATCTCTCCAAGCATCAGAAATCATCCGGCAAAAAACCGCATTTTGGGCGCCGGAAGTGTGAAAGCTTTTCACATGCGGCGCTGCGGTAAAATACCGGGGGCGCCGCCAGGCGCCCGCCGGATGTGTGAAAGAGGCCTTATCATGGTTGTGTCTCACACCCACACCAGGTGACCACAACTGATTCACATTGATCTAACCTTCTCCTGTAGGGTTTTACCCTATTTTGTGTGCTTGTTTTCCCCTACAGCACCCACACTGTTGGTTTAATCGTAGTTTATAATCATTCTGTGTTACTAAAGGGATTGGCTTAAATACCACATTCATCTTGAAAATGCAGTGCTGCAGTGTAAAGGATCGGGGAGGAACAAAGCAGCAGCCTGAGACTCTGAACCGCCTCAGACTGCCTGTAGTGACTAATCAAGGCTGTATCCCAACACAGCAGCGCTAAAGAGAGACCGAGCAGCCAACAGGGAAGAAACACACAGCAGTGACATACGTGTGTGACCGTGCGGCTTCACTTCCATTATAGTGGCGGCATATTCCACCAATCTGATATCAATTTACACTGATAATGAGACAAACCGTAGAAATTAAAAACACAGGAGCCGTAACATTTTAATCATCTTACAAGTTTTCTTCGTTTCCTTTTATTTTACTAAAATAAATATACAATCTGTCAGGATTTAATACATAGATATACAATAACATGATGCACTTGTAGTTCAATGAAACTCCCAGCTGAGGAGATGGAGAGAAACTATGTCCAACTCGTATACCGAGATATAAAGCCAGGAGCTCCAGGACAGGTGATTTTTCACTTTCAGGGTCGTGAATTTACAAAGAGAGAATATTCATTGTAGTTGTCCAAACTGAAGTATTGTGCCAAAGATGAGGAGTCACTATGAACAAAAAAAAAAGCAGAAATGTAAAATACACAAGTGTGACTTATATATCCCTTGCCTGTAGATCATTTCTCTTATAAAATACACTGCTCAAAAAAAAAAAGGGCACACTCAAATAACACATCCTGGATCTGAATGAATGAAATATTCTCATTGAATACTTTGTTCTGTACAAAGTTGAATGTGCTGACAACAAAATCACACAAAAATCATCAATGGAAATCAAGTTTGTTAACCAATGGAGGCCTGGATTTGGAGTCACACACAAAATTAAAGTGGAATCTAATGACTTTAAAACAAGTCAAAATGATGCTCAGTAGTGTGTGTGGCCTCCACGTGCCTGTATGACCTCCCTGTGCCTGTATGACCTCCCTTCAATGCCTGGGCATCCTCCTGATGAGGCGGCTGATCGTCTCCTGAGGGATCTCCTCCCAGACCTGGACTAAAGCATCCGCCAACTCCTGGACTGTTGTGAATGGACTTGAAATGAGTTCTGAGCAGAGGCTCCCTCTGGTGGTTACAAGCGGTACTGGACTGTCCAGTGAAGATTGTGAGGAGTGGGAATCAGGTGTTACTGACTGGTCTTATATAAGGGAGTCGCCTTCCCATAAGGGTTGCCGGTGATCAATTGTTCTGGTCTCAATCCTTGAGTCCTGTTTCCTTTGTAGCCTGCTGTGTCGTGTCTGCATCTCCTGCTAACAGATAAGACATTTTCTTCTTTTTGTTTTTGTGCTTGATTATTGCCTTTTTTACCTGCACTCCTCAGCTACCGAAACATAACAGTATCACCGGCCCAAAAATTGAAAATTGTATGGTACTCACAGAAGGGAAAAAATATTGTGAAAGAAAAAAGGTTGTCAGAGTTGTCAGAGATATTTTTCTGTTTGTTGCATTTTTTTCCCTCTGTATCTCTGGGTGCGGGGGAGGATTTTTTTTTCTCTCAATGGAGTTTGCACAGTTGTCTGGCCGTGTGGATCAGCTTGCCACTGAGGTTCGGAGTATTGCTACCTATCTTGCTAGGTTGCCTGTTGTGGAACCTAGGATTCCCATGCCAGATTTGTTTTTAGGGGATCGAGCTAAGTTTCAGAATTTCAAAAATAATTGTAAATTGTTTTTTGCCTTAAAATCTAAGTCCTCAGGGAACGCAGCGCAGCAGGTTCAAATTGTCATCTCTCTCCTGCGCGGCGATCCTCAGGATTGGGCTTTTTCCCTGACACCTGGGGATCTTGTTTTGAGTGATGTTGATGCATTTTTTCAGGCTTTGGGGTTATTGTACGATGAGCCTAATGTCACTGATCAAGCTGAAAAAGCCTTGTTGGCATTAAATCAGGGGCTTGATGACGCTGAGTTATACTGTCAGAGATTCCGTAGGTGGGCAGTCCTGACCAAGTGGAATGACGACGCTTTGGGTCTGTCAGATAATGTAAAGGATGTTATGGTGGGATTCTCTGTCCCCTCTGGTCTCAATGATTCTATGTCATTAGCGATTCAAATTGACAGACGTTTGCGTGAGCGGAGAAGTATGCGTGGAGTAGTGTTGCCTTGTGAACCTGCTTCTGAACCCATGCAGTGTGATAGAGTGGTGTCTGGGGCACAGCGTCATGAGTTTCGAAAGCGCAATGGGTTATGTTTCTACTGTGGTGATGCCTCTCATGCTATTTCAGTCTGCCCTAAGCGGGGAAGACGTTTTGCACGCTCAGTTGTCTTGGGTAGTGTTCAGACTAAGTTTTTATTAACTGTCACTCTGATATGCTCTCTGTCCTCATTTTCTGCTCAGGCTTTCGTTGATTCTGGAGCAGCTATTAACCTGATGGATTATGATTTTGCTAAACGTTGTGGGTTTCCCTTGATACCCCTACAGAAGTCTATTCCCCTACTGGGGATCGATTCTACCCCTTTGGCTGAGAATAAACCTCAGTTCTCTACTCAGGTGATAATGAGGGTTGAACCTGATCATCAGGAGTGCTGTAAATTTTTGGTTCTGTATAATCTGCATGATATTATAGTACTGGGCTTCCCTTGGTTGCAGTCTCATAATCCTGTTTTGGATTGGAAATCTGTGTCTGTAACCAGTTGGGGCTGCCAATGTGTTAATACCAACACTCCTGTTTATTCTGCCTCCCCCCAGGCTCAGGATGTTCCTGACTTTTTGATTGATTTTTCTGATGTGTTTAGCGAAAGTAAATCTGCATCCTTGCCTCCCCATAGGAGCTATGACTGCGCTATTGAATTAGTGCCTGGTAGTAAATTCCCTAAAGGTCGCCTTTTTAACTTGTCTGTACCTGAACATGACGCTATGCGGTCTTATATCAAGGAATCATTGGAGAAGGGTCATATCAGACCATCCTCTTCACCCTTAGGTGCCGGTTTTTTCTTTGTGGCCAAAAAGGATGGTTCATTAAGGCCGTGTATTGATTA
Organism: Oophaga sylvatica; assembly: GCA_033576555.1. Taxonomy (NCBI): domain Eukaryota; kingdom Metazoa; phylum Chordata; class Amphibia; order Anura; family Dendrobatidae; genus Oophaga; species Oophaga sylvatica. The sequence goes on from JARQOD010013829.1 coordinate 11,218, forward strand.
TCGTCTTTTGAACAATATTACTGTAAAATATTAATACCCGTTACCTTTGATTTCTGACCTGTTTTCCAGGGTGAAAAACGCTACTTGGTTTACCAAGCTTGACCTCAGGGGGGCATATAACCTTATTCGCATTAAGCACGGGGATGAATGGAAGACGGCATTCAATACCCCTGAGGGGCATTTTGAGTACCTTGTGATGCCCTTTGGGCTCACTAATGCTCCTTCTGTCTTCCAGTCCTTCATGAATGACATTTTCAGGGATTTTGTGGATAAATTTCTGATTGTTTATTTGGATGATATCTTGATTTTTTCTAATGACTGGGACTCTCATGTGAAACATGTTCGAACTGTATTCCAGATTTTGAGAGAGAATGCTCTGTATGTGAAGGGATCAAAGTGTCTTTTTGGCGTACAGAGGATCTCATTTCTGGGATTCATTTTGTCCCCATCTGTTATTGAAATGGACCCGGTCAAGGTTCAGGCCATCTGTGATTGGGTCCAACCTACTTCATTAAAGGCTCTTCAAAGATTTTTGGGTTTTGCCAATTTTTATCGTAAATTTATTGGTAATTTCTCGGTTATGTTAACTTACTGATTTGACCAAAAAGGGTTCTGATGTGGTGAATTGGCCTCCTGAGGCAGTCTCTGCATTTCAGGAACCTTAAGCATGAGATTCACTTCTGCCCCGTTCTACGGCAGCCTGATGTTTCTCTGCCATTTCAGGTGTGAGGTTGATGCCTCTGAAATTGGGGCAGGTGCCGTTTTGTCCCAAAAAGATCCAGAGACCTCTAAAAGTAACCCTTGTGCCTTTTTCTCTCGAAAATTTTCTCCAACTGAACGTAATTATGACGTGGGTAATCGGGAGTTATTGGCCATGAAGTGGCTTTTGAAGAGTGGAGACATTGGCTGGAGGGAGCCAAACATCAGGTGGTGGTCCTCACGGACCATAAGAATCTGGTTTATCTTGAATCAGCCAAGCGACTTAATCCTAGACAGGCCAGGTGGGCCTTGTTTTTCACACGTTTTAATTTTGGGGTTTCCGTTCTCCTGGCACTAAGAATGTTAAGGCGGATGCCCTCTAGAGGATTTCCTTGCGGACCTCCTGAGTTATCTGATCCTTCTGTTTTTTGAAAGAGGGTGTAGTTCTTTCCGCCATCTCACCCAATTTGAGACTTGCTCTGGAGGGGTGTCAGGGGATAGGCCCGAGGCTGCCCTGTTGGGAAAATTGTTTGTCCCGGACCAGGGGAAAAAGAGTGTGATGTCTGAGATTCATTGTTCCGCGTTGGCTGGGCATCCCGGAATTTTTGGTACCAGAGACTTGGTTTAGGTCGGTCCTTTTGGTGGCCTACCTTGTCTCGTGATGTCAGGGAATTTGTGCAGTCCTGCGGGACTTGCTCTCGCTCCAAGCCTTGCTCTCGCTCTAGTGGTTTGTTGATGCCATTGCCTGTGCCCAAGAGACCATGGCCCATATCTCTATGGATTTCATTTCCGACCTCCTGTTTCTCAGAGAATGACCGTATCTGGGTGATTTGTGATAGGTTTTCCAAGATGATACATCTTGTGCCATTACCTAAGTTGCCTTCCTCCTCTGAATTGGTGCCTTTGTTCCTTCAGCACGTGGTTCGTTTACACGCATTCCTGAGAACATTGTGTGTAAGGTTCTGTGTACATGTTCCTGAAACTCAGTTTTTTTTGTCAGCCATTTTTACTTTCTGTCTTGCTGCAGCTGTCTTGCCCTCAGTCAATATGGGAGTTTCCAGCTTGCATGTTCCCGCCCTGATTCTCTCCCTCTTGCTTCTTAAGCAGCCACAGCTGAGCAATCAGTGCTTCAGAAACAAGCCTGCAGTGAACCTGTGACCTGACTCCCTGGAAGCCTTGGACTGTACTTCCAGTTATTTCCTATTGTGGAACTTTGGAACACTCGTGGACTTGGAACCTTGCTATTTGATAAATCCACGTTTGCATGGACTTATGGTAACAGAGAAGAGATCCTGAACCTGTTGTGAGAGTGATTGCTGAGCTTAAGTTCACTGGCCTGCTGTGTCTCCTGCTTTTGTATCTGCAAACTGTGTGACTATTTTGCCACTTGTAGAAGAAATACAAGACCTTCTATATAAAAACCCGTGATCCTTTTTTTCATCGCACCCAACACAAGACACTATAGAACTGACTCCTTACATTACAGTCTGAAGCCAAACGTTAGTGTCTGTGGGTCTGGAAAGGCTGTGTCGCTGTAAGTGGATATCAAGTGGTTTTCTTTTTGATGACAGGGTTGTGACTTCCACCCTTCCAGGTAAAAATTCCCTTAATTTTTTTTTTTGCATTTACCCGGTAAA
>JARQOD010013830.1:0-13550 GCA_033576555.1 Oophaga sylvatica
GAAAATAGACCCCACAAGGAACTTATTTAGATGTGTGGTGAGCGCTATGAAGCCCCAAGTGCTTCACAGAAGTTTATAATGTACAGCCGTAAAAACAAAAAAAATCTTATTTTTTTTACAAAAATAATATTTTCGCCCCCAGTTTTTTATTTTCCCAAGGGTAACAGAAGAAATAGGACAAATTTCACAATAACTCTTGGGGTCCAGAGTACGCTGATACCCCATATGTGGGGATAAACTACTGTTTGGACGCATGGCAGAGCTCAGAAGTGAAGGAACACCGTTTGACTTTTTCAACGCAGAATTGGCTGGAATGGAGATCAGACGCCATGTCACATTTGGAGAGCCCCTGATGTGCCTAAACAGCGGAAACCCCCCAATTCTAACTCCAACCCTAACCCCAACACACCCCTAACCCTAGTCCCAACCCTAATCCCAATCCTAACCCTAATCCTAACTCTAACCCTAATCCTAACTTTAGCGCCAACCCTAACCCTAACTTTAGCCAAAACCCTAACCCTAACCCTAATGGGAAAATGGAAATAAATACATTTTTTTTATTTTATTATTTTTCCCTAACTAAGGGGGTGATAAAGGGGGGTTTGATTTACTATTTATAGCGGTTTTTATGATTGGCAGCTGTCACGCTAAAAGACGCTTTTTATTGCAAAAAGTAGTTTTTTGCATCGCCACATTTTGAGAGCTATAATTTTTGCATATTTTGGCCCACAATGTCATGTGAGGTCTTAATTTTTGCGGGACGAGGTGACGCTTTTATTGGTACCATTTTTGAGCACGTGACAATTTTTGATCGCTTTTTTTTCGATTTTTGGGAGGTTAGAATGAACAAAAATCAGCAATTCATGAAATTCTTTTGGGTGAGGCGTTTTTATTGTTCCGCGTGTGGTAAAATCGATAAAGCAGTTTTATTCTTCGGGTCAGTACGATTATGGCGATACCTCATTTATATAATTTTTTTATGTTTTCGCGCTTTTATAGAATAAAAACAATTTTATATAAAAAATAATTATTTTTGCATCGCTTTATTCTGCGAGCTATAACTTTTTTATTTTTTGCTGATGATGCTGTGTGATGGCTCGTTTTTTGCGGGACAAGATTACGTTTTCAGCGGTACCATGTTTATTTATATCCGTCTTTTTGATCGCGTGTTATTCCACTTTTTGTTCAGTGGTATGATGATAAAGCACTGATTTTTTGCTTCGTTTTTATTTTTTATTTTTTAAGGGGTTCACAAAAGGGGTTTACTAGTGGGACAGTTTTATAGTGGGGGTCGTTACGGACGCGGCGATACCATATATGTGTACTTTTATTGTTTTATTTTTTTTATTTACAATAAGTAATGAATTTATTGGGGAATATTTTTTTTTTTTTTTTTTATTTTGGATTTTTTTTTTACACATGTTTATTTTTACTTTTTTTTACTTTTTTACTTTGTCCCAGGGTGGGACATCACTGTATTTCATCAGATCGCTGGTGTGACAGTGTGCACAGCACTCTGTCACACCAGCGATGTGACAGGCAGTGCAGGACGCTTCCTCATGCCTGCTCTCGGCAGGCACTGAGGAAGCCGCCTCCCTCCAGGACCCCAGCGCCATCTTGGATCCGGGTCCTGGGAGGGAGGAAGCCCTCAGAGCAGCGCGATCACATCGCGCTGCTCTGAGGGTCTCAGGGGGGCGCGCAGGGAGCCCCCACCCTGCGTGATCCTCCCCTGTGCCCCCAGTACACCGCGATCATGTTTGATCGCGGTGTGCAAGGGGTTAATGTGCCGGGAGCGGTCCGTGACCGCTCCTGACACACAGTCACGGGTGTCAGCTGTGATAATCAGCTGACACCCGGCGGCGATTAGCTGCGCTCCCTCCGGGAGCGCAGCTAATCGCCTATGACGTACTATCCCGTCCATGGTCAGAATGGCACGAGTTTTATGGACGGGATAGTACGTCTAATGTCAGAGAGGGGTTAAAATGGCTGGACCATCATTGTAAAAACACCATTGTATATAAACACCTGTACTTTGTATCTCCCCCACCTCATTGTAGATTGTAAGCTTTCACCAGCAGGGGCGGCTGATTTTGCTTTAATTATTGTATTGTTAACGTTGTTACTTATGACTTGTGTTTTGAAACTGTTAAACTGTAAAGCACTGCGGAATATTATGGCGCTATATAAATAAAGAATATTATTATTATTCTTATTATAGAGGCCCACTCAGTAGTGGTGAAGTGTGAACGGCGCAAATTGCGAGTTGATTGCCTGATGCAGCTGATACTCCATTACTGTTGGCTGCTGCTCACACAACCGCTCCAATATATGTAACGAGGAATTCCACCTGGTGGGTACGTCACATATGATGTGATGTTCATGAAGGCGAAATCTGCGTTGCAGAGCTGCAATCAGCGATCTGGCCATGCTGGAACGTCGCAAGTGAGCGCACTCTAGGCGGACCTTGTGCAGCAGTGCATCAAGATCCGGATAGTCCCTCAAAAAACTCTGCACGACCAAGTTGAGCACATATGACAGACATGGTATGTGAGTGAGGTTGCCAAGGCCCAGAGCTGCCACCAGATTTCGGCCATTGTCACACACTACCAAGCCTGCCTGTAGATTCGCTTCCAAAAACCACACGTCGCTCTCCTGCTTTATGGCATTACAGAGCTCCTGCGCTGTGTGGCTAAGATTCCCCATGGAAATTAATTTCAGGACGGCCTGTTGACATTTGGACACGGCTGTGCTCATATCGGTCGCAACAGGTAAACGTTCACGGGTCCATGTGGAGGTAGACCGTGACGGCTCCTGCAGCAATGATTCTGAGGAACTGGAGTAGGAGGAGGAATCAATGTGTACAGACTTGATTCCTGCAATCCTTGGAGTTGGCAGAACACGTACAGCGCCACTCGCAAGATCAGTACCCGGCTACACAACATTGACCCAATGGGCAGTGAGGGAAAGGTATTGTCCCTGGCCATGGGTGTTAGAACCCTCTTGTTAGGTTTTGTTTCAGTTTGCTGGTCACATGACCTTTTTTTCCCTATTTAGTCTGGCTCCGCCCTTCTGGCTTTGCTTGACTTCATTGTATTATCTACTGTTAAGCTAGCCGGGTGCTTAGGTGCCTTAATCTGTCAGTTTTGCTTGATGTTAGGATCGCAAAGTATTTATTTTTCTGTTTAATTATCCATGCTACAATTTATGTTAGGAGGTGTCCACCTTTTCTCCCAGTCCCTAGATCTTGTAGGGATTACTCCCTCGCAACTATAGGTCTTCGTTCACACTAGATGAGGACTTTAGCGGGTCTGGTCGCAGGATCAGGTTCCCCGTTACATCGTAGGGATTCAGCTTAGTTGTATTGTAGGGACAGAATTCCCTTCTTTCCTTACTGGTTGTAGCAGATCATAACAATGGGTACTGGTCCACGCATCGGTGGTCAGGTGGACCTTGCTACTGAGGGCGTTTAGTAGCGCATGTTTAATTTTTCCCTCAACATGCTTTTGCAGACCAGGGACGGCTTGCCTGCTGAAATGAAATCGGCTTGGCACATTGTATTTTGGGACTGACAATGATATTCAGTTACGGAAACTGTCTGTCTCCACCAGCCTGAATGACAGCATTTCAAGGGACAGGAGTTTTGCAATGCCAGCATTCAGAGCCTGTGCTCGTGCATGGTTTGCGGAGTATGGCCGTCTTTTATCCCATGCCTGTGCTACCGATGGCTGTTTTGTGGCCTGGGAGTGTGAGGATGACAGGGAACTTGCTGCTGTGTGTGGAATAACAGTTTGTCTCTGGACAACAGTGGCCGAGGTTCTTCCATGGCGATCCTGTGAGGAAGCAGAACCAGCTGTGTGTGAGCTCGATGAAGAGGCTTCAACACAACCTGAAGATGTAGGTGCTGCTGTAGGTTGGCCTACATCTCCAGTGTGTCTTTGTAACTCAACTACGTGCTTTGTCCGCACATGTTTCCACATATTTGTGGTATTGAGGTGACTGACACTTTTAGCTAATTTTAATTTTTGATTACACAGCTTGCATTTGACATAGCAAATATCATGTGCAAGTGTGTGAAAAAAGGACCACGCAGTGCAAGTCCTGGGAGCACACGTTTTGACTTTTGGAAGACAACTGCTCCGAACAGGTGCCAAACTGGAGGCTACAGGCAACCGAGTCTGCAGCCTAACTCTCCCTCCTGTTTGTACCGTTGGGGCAATGTCTTCCTCTATCTTCCTTCTATCACTAACCACTTCTCTAGGCCTCTCCCAGCTTTCAACCAAAGTACTGGTTCTCAGCCACAAAGCTATCCACAGTGCAGCACCCCTCCTACATCTCCTCCCTCATTTCTATCTATCGGCCTAACCGACTGCTGCGCTCTGCAAACGACTTTCGACTAACCTCTGCACTAATACGTACCTCCCACTCCCGACTCCAAGACTTCTCCCGCACTACGCCAATCCTCTGGAATGCTGTACCCCAAGAAATTAGGACTATCCACAATTTGCATGGTTTCAGGCGCTCCCTCAAAACACATTTGTTCAGAGCGGCCTATCACATTCACTAATCAAAGTCATTCTATGTATTCTGTGTAAGTGTGTATGTGTGTGTGTGTCTCTAGCTCATTCACTATCTCCATCCCTCAGTCCCTTAAGATGGCTGGACCATCATTGTAAATGCACCATTGTATATAAACACCTATACTTTGTATCTCCCCCACCTCATTGTACATTGTAAGCTGTCACGAGCAGGGGCGACTTATTTAGCTTAAATTATTGTATTGTTAACGTTGTTACTTATGACTTGTGTTCTTAAACTGCAAAACTGTAAAGCGATGCGTAATATGATGGCGCTATATAAATTAATATTATTATTATTAGGATTCCTCTGAGCTGCTCCCACCACCTTCCTGTTCCTCACGCCATGTTGGGTCTTGGACCTCATCATCTCCACTACCCTCTTCCAACACCTGCTGTTGGGTGGTCTGGCCAGCACCATGCTCAACAGAAACTGGCACCTGAGTCTCATCATCATCAGATGCGTTCTGCGGTGTGCTGACCATCGGCACTGTCTCACCCGCCTCTTCAGATTCAGAGAGACACAGCTGTTGCGCATCACTGCATACTCCCTCTTCACATTACAGAATGCTGCTTGGCTGGGCCCCTGTTTGCAAGCCAATAGATTCTGAGAACAGAAGCAGACACTCAGCTGGCTCCTGTACAGAACTCTCTGACTGCCTGGGCAATTTGCCAGGCGGTGAAGAGACAGATGGTTGCTCAACAGTGCTGTGGTCCTGAGAGGAGGTGGAAGCAATTGAAGTCGATGCATTGGCTGACATCCAAACAACAACGGCTTCAATTTGTTCTTCCCGCAGCAGGGGGTACTCCGAGCTCCTACAAAAGTGCGCATAAAGGAACGCTCACGGGGAAAACTGGTGGATGCTGTGTCACTGGGGGCCGCAGCAGCCACAGAATCCCCACGTCCTCTCCCTGAAGAAACTCCACGGCCATGACCACGTGCCTTACTCCCTGCCTTCTTCATCTTGGTAGATTGATAAAGAAAGTCTGAAAAGTTATAAGGTATAAGTGTGGTTATTCCGCAGAGACTGCAGTGAACACTGCACACAACTGTTCACTACCCAACGCGTCTCAGCAGGAAGGCAGTCTGTGCGTCAAAACAAAGGCGCAAGCATACATCCATGTACCCTGTTTATAAAGCTATATAAAAAAAATTATGTAGTAGTGACGCACACTTTATTGAGGTATAGTATTACATCGCCATTCACCATCTGTGGCTATGCAGTCTCATCTATATATACCTTATCTATCCGTTGTCATGCTTTCAAGTCGACAGTCAGCCATAAATAGCAATTTTCACTATGCACTATGCACTTTTTAAAGGTTATGTTTGTTAATAAAAATGATTATTGCCACATATTATGAGTATTACATGATGGAAATTGTATAATTTTGTATAAACTGTTTAGTGACATTATTCAGCAAATGGAACATTTTAGTAATATCACAAATAACTTGTAATGCTGATGATGTTTTGAAGTCAGACATTCATTGTCTATACAATAAAAATGGTGTACATACTGTTACTTATCCATCATTAATGGATTCAGATATGTACTTGTATGCTTTTATGTACAACCGTATAGCAGATTCCTTAACTAATTTATTTTGTGGTTTGCATTGCTGTTCAACATGTTAATGTATGTGTTTGTTTGTCAATTCTTTATTTATCTAGATATTAGTTTAAATGAAATCATCATCTTATGGTAGTAAAGGTTATCTTTCTCTTGTTTGAAGTATAGACATTTAAAATTGACAGGTAACAAGGAAATTACTTGATCTAGTATTTAAACATCCTCCTTGACCCTGGGCTCCAACACCGCCAGTTGTTGCTCGGAAGTGCTGTTAGCACAGTCAACACTTGCTCCTGTGTTACTGGGGTTCAGTAATGTCAGCTGTTCCCCTGCTGTGTGTACGTCAAAAAGTCCTGCTGCCTCCACCCTGTTGTCTTCTCATCCCTGGGCTCCAACACCGCCAGTTGTTGTTCAGAAGTGCTGTTAGCACAGTCAACACTTGCTCCTGTGTTACTGGGGTTCAGTAATGTCAGCTGTTCCCCTGCTGTGTGTACGTAAAACAGTCCTGCTGCCTCCACCCTGTTGTCTTCTCATCCCTGGGCTCCAACACCGCCAGTTGTTGCTCGGAAGTGCTGTTAGCACAGTCAACACTTGCTCCTGTGTTACTGGGGTTCAGTAATGTCAGCTGATCCTCGGTTGTGCCATTGGCTCTTTTCCTTCTGCTGCCCCTCCGGGTTCCAGTACCGTCAGCTGGTTCTCCGCAGTGCCTTTGGCCTAGGTGCCTCCATCTCGGTATCCGAGTTCCAGCAACGTCTGCTGGTCCTTGGTAGTGCTTTGGAGCACAGGTACCTCCTGCTTAGTAACCATGTCCCAGTAACGTCAGCTGGTCCTCGGTTGTGCCATTGGCTCTTTTCCTTCTGCTGCCCCTCCGGGTTCCAGTACCGTCAGCTGGTTCTCCGCAGTGCCTTTGGCCTAGGTGCCTCCATCTCGGTATCCGAGTTCCAGCAACGTCTGCTGGTCCTTGGTAGTGCTTTGGAGCACAGGTACCTCCTGCTTAGTAACCGTGTCCCTGTAACGTCAGCTGGTCCTCGGTTGTGCCATTGGCTCTTTTCCTTCTGCTGCCCCTCCGGGTTCCAGTACCGTCAGCTGGTTCTCCGCAGTGCCTTTGGCCTAGGTGCCTCCATCTCGGTATCCGAGTTCCAGCAACGTCTGCTGGTCCTTGGTAGTGCTTTGGAGCACAGGTACCTCCTGCTTAGTAACCGTTGTCCCAGTAACGTCAGTTGGTCCTCGGTTGTGCCATTGGCTCTTTTCCTTCTGCTGCCCCTCCGGGTTCCAGTACCGTCAGCTGGTTCTCCGCAGTGCCTTTGGCCTAGGTGCCTCCATGTCGGTATCCGAGTTCCAGCAACGTCTGCTGGTCCTTGGTAGTGCTTTGGAGCACAGGTACCTCCTGCTTAGTAACCGTGTCCCAGTAACGTCAGCTGGTCCTCGGTTGTGCCATTGGCTCTTTTCCTTCTGCTGCCCCTCCGGGTTCCAGCACCATCAGCTGGTCCTCGTTACTTGCATTGGCTCTTGTACCTTCTGCTACATTTACAAATTGAAGATTTTTTAAATGTTTTTTTTGGGTAATCACTCTGGATCTCCAACAATGAAGACGACGACCCTGATGACCACCCCGAAGAAGATGACGACCACAAGGACGACGAGCATCAAGCCAATCAGCCTAAACACCATCACAAAGAAGAAATAAAAGATTACCCAACAGGACTAAGAAGGTTAAGACAAACTACAAGATACAGAACAAGAGACTTAAGAACAATAAGCAGAAGAACATGAAGTATAAGACCAAAATGAAGAGCAAAATATATGCTCTAAATTATAAGCAGAAGAAGACTAAGCAGTGTATGGGGGTGAGTCCGTTCCTCCTCGTGGTGCCCCTGGAAAATGCCTGCTACTGCAGGCTAAACTGAACACGGACAAATACTGTTGTAATTTAAATCTTTTGTGACAGCAAGAACGGAAGGATGAAAAATTCATACTTTGACAGATTACAAGTACAGGAATCTCTGTCACAAATAAGAATATGATGAAGAAGATGAAGTACAATATGAAGAATAATAGTTGAATAAGAAGAATATGAGTAATGTTAACAAAAAGATGAATAGCAAGAAGTTTAAGAAGAAGATAAAGAAGGTGAAGATGAAGAATAATTTGATGAAAAAGATGATGCTGCTGAAGATTATGAAGGAGAAAGTGTGTCTAAAGTTAAAAAGGTGAAGAGCATGGAAGTTGTGAAATATACATATTTGCCAAAATAGAAAAAACGTAAACATTGTCAATTTCTTCGTCAATCCGAACATCTTTAAAAAAAAAAATATTTATGCTATTCCATTTGATTGGGTTAAACATCTATGCCTTTAATGTCTCCTCAACCTTCCCCAATACATTCTACATTACTCTTTGTTGTTTTCCTTCATGTACAATTAACCAACAAGGCAAGAATGGTTTTTTTTTAATTCCGATATTTTGCTCCCATAGACTTACATTGGATTTCCGGTATCGGTATCGGGTATCGCCGATATTTTTGGGGTATCGGCGATACCATTCCGATTCCGATACTTTTGGATATCGGAAAGTATCGCTCAACTCTAGCGGCTACATGAAAGTCCTTCAGATCTTCCCCAATGCCTCTCAAGCGTTCTACAAGCTCTAGAATATTCCTGATATACTCCTGCATATCCTGGCCTTTCTGTAGCTTAGACTGGTACAGTTTTCTCATAAGATACAGTTTATTGCTTAAATTAATCCTCTCATGTACCTTTTGCAGCTGCTCCCACATTTCTCTTGCAGTATCACATTTACACACATGAACAATCTGATCATCATCTATGCTGAGTGATATGGTACTCTGTGCTTTCTGATCCATCTCTATCCACTCCTGTGATACTGGGTCAGGTTTAGGCTCCTGTGTGTATTTCCACGTACCTTCCCTTATCAGCAGCATCTTCACTTTGAATTTCCAGGATTGATAGTTCTGGTTAGTGAGACTTGGTTCTGTAAACTTCATGGAGTTGCTGCTGCTGGTGGCCATCTTTGCTGTCTTTTTTTCTTTTCTTTTCTCTGTGTTCTGGGGATCTCTGGGACTCTAGGACTCTGGGCACTCTGGAAACTCTGGGCCCATAACCTGTTAGCAGCGGATTAACCAGCGTAACATCCGGAGTCAGCAACAGAGAATGTAGATTTATTCACATCCAGTATAGACAGCTTACAACACAGCATGAAATGTGATAAGCCTGATATCTGCTATGGCTGTAGCATGAAAAAACATTACAACAACACAGGAGGAGAAGGAGGAGGCATCCTGTCTGTGAGTGAGGTTTTTTTTTTTTTTTTTACAAAACTTTGTTAACAACCTCACAATATGCACAACATATCAAACAGTACAGTAGTAGTTGTTGCTATACATACAAATCAATATGCATTATTCCAACAATATCGCTACAGCGGACAACACTCAGATCTACCTCTCTGGCCCAGATGTCACCTCTCTGCTGTCCAGAAGTGTCTATCAGCCATATCCTCCTTCACCTCTCGCTTCCTAAAACTGAATGTACACAAAACCGAACTCATCATCTTTCCTCCATCTCACGTATCTTCTCAACCCGATCTATCTATTATGTTAAACAGCATCATGCTCTCTCCCGCACCTGAAATCCGCTGCCTCGGAGTCACTCTCGCCCTGTCCTTCAAACCACACGTCCAAACTCTTGCCACCTCCTGTCGCCTCCAACTCAAAAATATTTCCAGAATCCGTCCCTTTCTCAGTCCTCAAACAACTAAAACTCTTGTGCATGCCCTCATCATCTCCCGCCTTGATTACTGCAACACCCTCCTCTGTGGCCTCCCCGCCAATTCTCTTGCACTACTCCAGTCTGTCTTCACCTCTGCTGCCCGACTAATCCATCTCCTTCCTCGCTACTCCCTTGTTTCTCCCCTCTGCAAATCCCTCCACTAGTTCCCAATTCCACAACGAATCGAGTTCAAACTACTAACACTGACCTACAAAGCCATCCATAACCTGTCCCCTCCCAGTACACACCAGGGGATGGAGAACTAAAGCAGTAGACATCAAGGTGTCACTAGACACCAAGTCTTGGAAACCCCAGGGCTTGCAGAACAAACCTCTGTATGTAACAGTTCCTGCAGTGCTTCTGCCTCTTCCATCTCCTCAAGGGCCTCCACCTGCACCCTCAACCTCTGCCTTAATTAAACACACTTCAGAGAGAATCCCTCCCCCACCTCCATACTGCGCAGCCAGGACTCACCGTAATCAGGCAGTGTTTACATTAATATGCTTTGGAGATCACGGCCATACAGATCAACAGTTGTGGCTAGCTATCCATGCCGAGTTTGAGCAATGGCTGTCTACACTCAACCTGGAGCCAGGGAAGGCCATGTGCAATAATGGTGCAAAACTGGTGGCGGCCCTACGCCGGGCCAACCTGATGGTACAGCAATTCCTCTGTCACTGGATGCATTGCTGCAGTAACCACTGTCGTGCTGACTTCCACCATTCCACATCAGTTGGTATAGAGGTCTTTCTGACCACACTGTGGAATTAAACTCTTCACATGTTGTGGCGACTCTGGAATCAGCGACGAGACCTGGTGCAGGATGATATGTTTCATAGCCTGGCACAATGAAGCATGGACATGGTCAAATTCACACTTGCACCCTTCTGGACATTTTCTTAATGGCTACTAAGATGGTTAGCGGTGATGATGCCATGATCAGTATCCCTATTACTGTAATCTACATGCTGGAGCACACTTTAAATAGTGTGCGTGAGGAGGTGGTGGTGATGGTCCTGGGGAAGAGGAGGAAGGAGACAATATCTTTAGGGTTAACCCCTTTCTGACATTGGACGTACTATCCCGTCCATGTGCCCTGGGCCTGTATGACAATGGACGGGATAGTATGTCATCACTGATCAGCTGCGCTCACGGGGGGAGCGCGGCAGATCGGTGCCGGGTGTCAGCTGATTCTCACAGCTGCTGGGCCTCTCACAGCTGCCGGGCCGCTCCCGGCACTTTAACCCCCAGCACACTGCGATCAAAGATGATTGCAGCGTTCCGGCGGCTGCAGAGGGGCTGACAGCACCTCTGCTTTTGGATCAGAGACCCCGCAGCATGCCGTGGGGTCCCAATCGCTCCCATGGAGTCCCAGATATCGTTATGACGACATCCGGGTCTCCAGGTCAAAGAGACTTCCTGACATGCGCAGTGCATATCAGGAAGTCTCAGGTTAGTGCACAGAGAAGCTGCAGCGCTGCCAGCTTCTATAGCATGGTGATATTGCTTCATCTGCATGCTACAGAAACTATCAGCCTGCAGAAAATGAGTGTCCCATAGTGGGACAATGTGTACAAATAAGAATTAAATAAAAGAAAAAAGAAAATAATTGTAATAATATTTTAAAAAATAATAATAAAAAAACAATTTTTATTATATCAATAAATAAATATTTTAGTGAAAAAATCGAAATAATAAAAGTACACATATTTGGTATCCCCGCATTAGTAACTATCAGCCCTAAAAAACTATCCCACTAGTTAACCCCTTTAGTGAACACCATAAAAAAGGCAAAAAAAATGCTATATCATCATACCGCCGAACAAAAAGTGGAATAACACGCGATCCAAAAGACAGATATAAATAAATGTGGTACCGCTGAAAATGTCATCTTTTCATTCAAAGAACAAGCCCCCTTACAGCGTAATCAGTGAAAAAATAAAAAAGTCATAGCTCTCAGAATAAAGCGATGCAAAAATAATTATTTTTATATAAAATAGTTTTTATTGTATAAAAGTGACAAAAAAATGATATAAATGAGGTCTCGCTGTACTCATACTGACCCGACAAATAAAATTACCTTATCAATTTTACCACACGCGAAACGGTATAAACCCCCCCCAAAAGAAATTCATGAACTGCTGGTTTTTGTTCATTCTGCTTCACAAAAACAGGAGTAAAAAGCGATCAAAAAATGTCATGTGCCCGAAAATGGTACAAATAAAAACGTCAACTCGTCTTGCAAAAAACAGCACCTCACATGATTTTGTGGGCCAAAATATGGAAATATAGCTCTCAAATTATGGTGATGCAAAAACATTTTTGCAATAAAAAGCATCTGCCATGCGCCCAAACAGTGGTATACCCCCACATACGGGATAACGGCGTACTTGGGACAAATTGCACAACAACTTTTGGGGTCCAATTTCTCCTGTTACCGTTGGGAAATTAAAAAATTGGAGGTGAGAAGATCATTTTTGTAGAAAAAATATGATTTTTTATTTTTACGGCTCTATGTTATAATCTTCTGTAAAGCACTTGGGGGTTCAAAGTGCTCAACACACATCTAGATAAGTTCCTTAGGGGTCTACTTTCAAAAATGGTGTCACATGTGGTGGGTTTCCACTGTTTAGGCACATCAGGGGCTCTCCAAAGGCAACATGGCATCCGATCTCAATTCCAGCCAATTCTGCATTGAAAAAGTAAAATGGCGCTCATTCCCTTCCGAGCTCTGCCGTGCGCACACAGTGGTTTACCTCCACATATGGGATATCAGCGTACCCAGGACAAATTGCACAACAAATTTTGGGGTCCAATTTCTCCTGTTACCCCTGGTAAAATAAAAAAAATTGGATATGAATTAAATATTTTGTGAAAAAAAAGTTAAATGTTCATTTTTTTTAAACATTCCAAAAATTCATGTGAAGCTCCTGAAGGGTTAATAAACTTCTTGAATGTGGTTTTGAGCACCTTGAGGGGTGCCATTTTTAGAATGGTGTCACTTTTGGGTATTTGCTATCATGTAGGTCCCTCAAAGTGACTTCAAATGTGATGTGGTCTCTAAAAAAAAATGGTGTTGTAAAAATGAGAAATCGCTGGTCAAATTTTAACTCATAATTTCCTAGCAAAAAAAACTTTGGTTCCAAAATTGTGCTGATGTAAAGTAGACATGTGGGTAATGTTATCTAGTAACTATTATTTGCGGTATAACTCTCTGATTTAAGGGCATAAAAATTCAAAGTTTAAAAATTGCAAAATTTTCGCCATATTTCCGTTTTTTTCATAAATATACACAAGTTATATCGAAGAAATTTTACCAGTATCATGAAGTACCATATGCCACGAGAAAACATTCTCAGAATCACCAAGATCCATTGAAGCGTTCCTAAATTATATCCTCATAAAAGGACAGTAGTCAGAAATGTAAAAAATTGGCCCTGTCATTAATGTGCAAACAACCCTTGGGGGTAAAGGGATTAACAATATCTATAAGTTCAGGTCTGTCGTCTCACAGATGTTTGCCATGGGAGGAACAAATGGAGAAGGACCATGCAAAGGACAAGAAGGAAGAGGTGATGGACGTGCAACAGTTAGGAGATGAAGACAATAATGAT
>JARQOD010013831.1:0-13544 GCA_033576555.1 Oophaga sylvatica
AAAGGCCCCCCCCCCCCCCCCCCCTCCCAAAACACATCCCCCCCCCCCCTTTTAAAAGGTGTGGGGTTGTCACATAGTAAACCTACTTGGGGGGACCAGAGGGTTGCAGTTAAAAATTGGGGTTGAAAAGTTAACTCAGGTTCCAGACCCAAAGATGTGAGTGAAAATAAAATTGTGTGCACGACAGGGAACAGGATATGAATGAAAAGAATTGATCCCCCGACTTAACAGGATGTGAAAAAAAAGGGAAGTGTTTTAGCCCGGGACAGGGGCCCAAATTGGGGCTGAAAAAAGGGGGGCCCGATATTGATATTTGAATTATCGGATGACAAAAAAGCAACCAGTGCAATTGAGGAAGGCATGGGGCAGAGGGGGTTTGAAGCCCTTGAGAGGAACTGAGGTTTTTTAAACCTTGCAGTGGGACGGAGGTTTGGCTTTCTGAAAAAGTTGTACCCGTGGTGGGTTCCCTGGCGAAGACTAAGGTGAAAAAACAGGATCTCTGAAACTGAACACGCCCCAAGTGGATCTTTTGGAAAATGAGAAGTTATCAATGTTTTGGTGTGGCCGAAACGGGCCAAAGGGCCCGGGAAAAGGTGGTTTCAGAGGGGAAAAAGCCATGGAAGTGGTGGACACCGGGCCCCGGGTGCCCCCCAAGGCGATGTCTCAATGAACTGTGAGGAAAAAGACTGAAGATTTTGGGGAAAAGAAGACTGAGGGGGAGGGCTTCTGAGCAGGGCCCTACCAGAAAGCCTGAAGAAAGGGCCGAAGACATAAAGGGCTCCAACAACTACAGGAGAAATTCGTACCATGAAAGGGTCTCCTGGAAAAGAAGGGAAGAAACTCTGAGTCTTATGCAAAAATGAGCCTGTACCAAAGAGGATAAATTATGTGTACCGACCCGGAAAAAAAGATCCCGCTCCCTTAACCTTTCCAAAACGTTTGAAAAGTGTGGCCGGAATGGTCAGAGACCAAGACAGAAAGGGGCTTGGGTTTTGTGAGGGAGAAATTTTTGAATCAAATGATAATTTTAAAAAAGGGAGATGTGCTAAAAAAGTTTAGGGGGAATTAGAGAAAAAACCCCCATACCTCCTGGGACAGTGGGTTTACACAGGGCAGTGCCCCAAAAAAAAAGGAGGAAAAAATTTCCCGAGGAAAAATCAGCAAAGCTTTTTGACGTGCCCGGTCCCCTACTTACGGGGGAGCCACCTAAACCCAACTGAGGGGGCACTAAAGTCAAGAGAACCCGGGAGGTACCCGGGGGTCCCGCCCGAGAAAAGGCCTTGGGGGGGTTTCAGGGTTGTGGGGGAATTTTTCAGATGAAGAGAAAACTGATGTTGGGCTAAAAGTGGTGAGGATAAGCTGAAGAGGGCCTGACTGGGCCAGAGTTCACTGTCTCTGTTGGGTTTTTGAACCCGCCCTCCGGTCTTGGGTGACCCCCCCTCCGGCTGGAGAAGAGGGAGGGGATTTTGGGGAAAATGAAAGGGAAAAGTGGTTAAAGAGGTGTTATTTCACCCAAAATACCTTGCAATGGTAAGAGCGAAAAGTGTGGCTTTGTAAACCCGGTGGAAAAAAAGGTCCTACACCTCCTTCAACAAAAGTTGCAGCTCAGGGCCTAATCCAAAAAGGTGTTTTATTAGGAAGCCAGGGAAATTGGGGCTTTGAGCACAGTCAGAGAGCTCATTCAGTCTGGAAAGGGTCCGACACAGAAGGGGTCTCCAAAAATGGGGACTGTCTTTAGCCGGACACGGGGAGGTGCCGGGGCCCCCCCCCCCAAGGGGAAGCAGTTTTCTAGAGGATGTGACTATCCCCAGTCGGGTTTGGGGGAAGGCCCCCGGGACACAGGAGTAGTGCAGTGAAAATCCGTGTGAATAGGGGCTAAATAGGGGGTGGTTTCCTCCCCCAAAGGTGCTTTCAGCCCCAAAAGGGAGGAGTGTCTGTGAAACCCCCAAAACTGGAACAAAATTTGAAATGTGTTTTTTTTTGGGCAAGCCCGGGTAGATCGGGGCCCCGGATAGAGGGGGCCCATCTACTAGATTGTAGTTAGGGGGCTGGGACAAGCCCGGGAATTTTGTTTATGATTTTTTTTTAAATCTGTGTGCTGGGGGACTTTAATAAAACTGGTTGGGGCATTTTCCCCACCAAACTGCTGTCTGAATAAAACTTTTTCCCGGGCCCATTCTGTCTACCCAGACAGCCCACCTTAAACCCAAATTTTCCCCCGGGAAGGGTACACCAAACAGTGGAAACCCCCCCCAAGTTTACACCATTTTGGAAAATAACCCCCCAAAGGGAAAATTTTCAAAATCTGTTTTGAGCACCCTTTTGGGTCCAAAGTGTTTTTACAAAAATTTATAAAATTTCCCGGTTTTGAAAAAAAAACAAAAAAATTTTCCACAAAAATGATTTTTTTGTCCCAAAATTTTGGGTTTTTTTTCCCCAAGGAAAAAATTTGGAAACCCCCAAAAATTGTTTTTCCCAAATTTTTCCTGAGTACGTGATTCCCCCTAAAGTGGGGGGGGAAACTGTTTTGGGCGCCGGGAGGGCCCTTTGGGAAAAAAAGAACGTTTTGGAATTTCAAACATTGATGGGGGTCATGTTTCCCTTTTTTAGTGGGCCCCGATGAGCCTAAACAGTGGGAAACCCCCCCCAAGTGACCCCATTTTGGGAAACAGAACCCCCCAAAGGGGTTATCTAGTTTTTTGTGAGCACTTTGAACCCCCAAGTGCGCCCACAAGTTTTTAAAGCCCCGGGGATGAAAATAAAAAATCCTTTTTTTTTCCCACAAAAAATTATCTCTTTGCACTAATTTTTTTTTTTTCCCATAGGGAACAGGGGAAATTGGGCCTCAAAAATTGTTGGCCAATTTTTCCCCGAGTACGTTGAAAACCCCTATGGGGGGGGAACCACTGTTTGGGGCCCCATGGGAGAGCTCGGGAAAGGAAAATAGACCATTTGGGCTGTTTCCAACCAAATTGGGGGAATTTTAAAAATTTTTGGGCCCCCCCAAAACACCGGGTTTAAAATTTTCCCCCAAGGCCAAAAAATGGAAAACCCCCCGGGAAAAATTTTTTTCCCCCCCCAAAAAAATTTTTTTTTAAAAATTCCCTTTTTAAAAATTTTTTTAAAACCCTTTTTTAAAAAAAAAACCCCTTTTAAAAAATTTTTTTTTCCCCCCTTTTTTTTTTCCCCCAAAAAAAAAACCCCCCTTTTTTTGGCCTTTTAAAAAAAAAAGGGGGGGAAAATTTTTGGGGGGAAAAAAATTTTTTAAAAAAAAATTTTTTGCCCCTTTTTGGTATGGGGTTTTTTTTTTTTTGGGAAAAAAAAAAATTTTTTTTTTTTTGGGTTAAAAAAAAAAAAATTTTAAAACTTTAAAAAGTCCCCCAAAATTTTTAAAAAAAAAAAAAAAATTTTTTTAAAAAAAAAAAAAAAATTTTTTAATTTGGGGGTTTTTAAAAAAAATTTTCCCCCCGGTTTTTCCCCCAAAAAAAAAAAAAAAAAGGGGGAAATTTTTAAAAAAATTTAAAAAAAAATTTTTTTTTTCCCCCTTTTTTTTTTTGGGGGGGGTGTTTTAAACCCCTTTTCCCCCCGGGCCCCCCCCCCCCCAAAAAAAAACCCCCAAAAAAAAAAAGGGGGGTTTTAAAAGGGGCCCCTTTTTTAAAAAAAAAATTTTTTTTAAAAAAAAAATTTTCCCAAAATTTTTTTTAACCCCTTTTTTTTGGGGGGGTTTTAAAAAAAACCCGCCGGAAAACCCCCTTTAAGAAAAACTTTGTGAAAAAATTTTAGGAAAAAAAACCCTTTTTTTTAAAATCCCCATTTTGGCCCGGGAATCCCCACCCCAAAAGGGCCCCCCCAAAAAAAATTTTAAAATCCCCCCCCCCTAAACTTTGGGGAAAAACCCTTCCCCCAACCAAAAATTTTTCCCCCCGGTAAACCTTTTTACAAAAAATTTTTTTTTTTAAAAAAAAAAGGGGGGCCGGGAAAAGGGCCCAAAATTTTTTTCCCCCTTTTAATTCGGCCCCCAAAAGGGGAAAAAAATTTTTTTTTCCCCCCCCGGGGGAAAGGGGGGGAAATTTTTAAGGCCTTGGGGGTTTAAACCCTTAACCCAAAAAAAACCCCCCCCCAAAATTTTAAAACCCGGGAAAAAAAATTTTTTTGGGGGGAAAAGGGGCCCCTTTTAAAAAAAACCCCCGGGTTTAAAAAAAATTTTTTAAAAAAAAATTTTTTTTTTCCCCCCCCCCCTTTTTTCCCCCCAAAAACCCCTTTTTTTGGCCCCTTTTTATTTTTTTTTTAAAAAATGGGGGCCCTTTTTTAAAAAAGGGGGGCCCCTTTGGGGGAAATTTAAAAAATTTTTTTTGGGTTGGGGTTTTTTTTTTCCCCCCCCCAAAAAAAAAACCCCCCCAAAGGGGGTTTTTTTCCCCCCCAAACCCCCCAAAAATTTCCCCCCCCCAAAAAAAAAAAAAATTTTTTTTAAAAAAACCCCCCCCCCCCTTTTTTTAAAAAAAAAAAAAAAAATTTTTTTGGGAAAAATTTTTTCCCCTTTTAAAAAATTTTTTTTTCCCCCGGGAAAAAAACCCTTTTTTTTTTAAAAATTTTCCCCGGGGGGGTTTCCTTTTTGGAACCCCTTTTTTAAAAAAAAAACTTTCCCCCCCCCCAAACCCCCCAACCCCCCTTTTTAACCCAAAAAACCCCCCCCCTTAAAACCCCCCCCCAAAAATTTTTTGGGCCTTTAACCCCAAACCCCAAAAAATTCCCGGGGGGGAAAAAAAAAAAATTTTTTTTTTTAAACCCCCCGGGGGTTTGGGGGGGGAAAAATTTTTTTTTTTGGGGTTTTTTGAAGGAATGGGGGGAAAAACCCCCCTTTTTTAAAAATTTTTTTTTTTTAAAATTTTCCCCCCCTTTTTTTTTTTGGGGCCCCCCAAATTTTTTTTTTTTGGGAAAAATTTTTTTTTTTTTGGGAAAAATTTTTTTTGGGGGTTTTTTTTTTTTTTTAAAAAAAAAAAAAATTTTTGGGGGGGTTTTTTTTGGGGGAAAATTTTCCCTTTTTTTTTTTGGGAAATTTTTTCCCCCCCCTTTTTTTTTTGGGGGTTTTTTTTTTTTTTAAAAAAAAAAAAAACCCCCCCCCCCCCCCCAAAAAAAAACCCCCCCCGGGGGGGGCCAAATTGGGGGCCCTTTTTCCCCCAAAACCAACCCCCTAAAAAAAAAGGCCCCCCAGGCCCCCAAAAAATTCCCCCCAAAAATTTTTTTTCCAAAAAAAACCCCACCAGAAAAAAGGGGGGGGGGCCCCCCCCCTTTTTTTAAAAAAAAAAAAAAAAACCCCAAAAAAAAAAAATTTACCAAAACAAAGGGGAAAAATTTTTCCCCCTTTTTCCTTTTTTTCCCAAAAAAACCCCCCCCCAAAAAAAAAAAAAAACCCCCCCCCCTTTTTGGGGGCCCCCTTTTTTTTAAATTTTTCCCTAACTAAGGGGTGAAAAAGGGGGTTTGATTTACTATTTATAGGGGGTTTTTTTGTGATGGCAGCTGTCCGCTAAAAGACGCTTTTATTGCAAAAAGTAGTTTTTTGCATCACCACATTTTGAGAGCTATAATTTTTGCATATTTTGGCCCACAGAGTCATGTGAGGTCTTATTTTTTGCGGGACGAGGTGACGTTTTTATTTGTACCATTTTTGAGCACATGACATTTTTTGATCGCTTTTTATTTCGATTTTTGGGAGGTTAGAATGAACAAAAAATCAGCAATTCATGAATTTCTTTTGGGGGAGGCGATTATACCGTTCCGTGTGTGGTAAAATTGATAAAGCAGTTTTATTCTTCGGGTCAGTACGATTATGGCGATACCTCATTTATATCATTTTTTTATGTTTTGGCGCTTTTATTGTTATGTTACGGTAGCTGAGGAGTGCAGGTAAAAAAGGAAATACACCAGAGCAGTTGGAATCTATGAGATTGCAGTACCCTGACTAACCACCGCAACTAGAGGCGCGTGGAGCGTTCCTACGATGGTCCTAGACGCCTCGTCACAGCCTGAGAAACTAACTACACCTAAAGATAGAAATAGGAAAGCTATCTGCCCGGAGCAGAACCCCAAAGATAATAGAAAGCCCCCAAACATGTAATGGCGGTTAGACAAAGAGGAAATACTGACACAGAAAGAAAATAGTATGAGCAAACGCTGGGGCCCAAACTATCTAAATAGAAAAGGAAAGGAAGGGTACTTACTGCAATCCCAGAAAACCCTGAAAAAAACACCAACTCTACTAATTTCAAAATCACCTGAGATCACACGACCTCTACCACCTAAATTAGTTCTCTGGTGTAACAAAAACAGCAGCCACTGAAAAAACTGCAAAAAGCAAAAGTACAAAACACAGTGGCTGGACTAAACTGAGAGGGCAAAAGCCCCCGGAGGGGACCCAGAAGGCCCCCACAGAAGTGCAGGACAAAATGCAAAAATATAGCAAAAACACAAAATAAGAAATTGTCTTATCTGATAGCAGGAGATGCAGACACGACACAGCAGGCTACAAGGGAAACTGGAAAGAAGGATTCAGACCAGAACAATTGATCACCGGCAACCCTGATGGGAAAATGATTCCCTTAAATAAGACCAATCAGTAACACCTGATTCCCAATCCTCACTAGTACCGCTTGTAACCACCAGAGGGAGCCTCTGCTCAGAACTCATCTCAAACCCATTCACAACAGTACCCCCCCCTTGAGGAGGGGTCACCGAACCCTCATTTGAGCAACCAGGTCGGTCAGGATGAGTTCTATGATACGCACGGATAAGTCTCCTAGCATGGATGTCCGAAGCAAACACCCAAGAATTATCTTCCTGACCATAACCTCTCCATTTAACCAAATACTGGAGTCTTCGTCTAGAAAAACGAGAATCCAATATTTTCTCAACCACATACTCCAGATTGCCCTCAACCAAACAGGGTCAGGAGGCACAGCAGCAGGAACCACTGGCTCAACAAAACCTCTTCAACAAGGACTTGTGGAACACGTTATGGATCTTAAATGTCCCTGGAAGAAGCAAACGAAAAGAAACAGGATTAATAATCTCCATGATCTTATAAGGTCCAATGAACCTAGGCTTAAATTTAGGAGATGCTACTCTCATAGGAATATTCTTTGAGGACAACCAGACCAGTCCCCCACTTTAAACCGAGGACCATCAGTCCTATGCCGGTTAGCAAACCGCTGGGCCTTCTCCTGAGAGAGGGACAACCTCTCCACTACCTGGTCCCAAATCTGCTGCATACGCTCAACAACAGAGTCAACACCTGGACAGACAGAAGCCTCCGTCTGTCCTGAAGAAAATCGAGGGTGAAACCCAGAATTACAGAAAAACGGAGACATCAAAGTGGCAGAGCTAGCCCTATTATTAAGAGCAAACTCAGCCAAAGGCAAAAAAGAGACCCAGTCATCCTGATCAGCAGACAACAAAGCATCTTAGATAAGTCTCCAATGTCTGGTTTGTTCTCTCAGTTTGACCATTGGTCTGAGGATGAAATGCCGAGGAGAAAGACAATTGAACACCCAGTTTAGAACAAAAAGTCCTCCAAAATCTGGAAACAAACTGGACTCCTCTGTCAGACACAATGTTCTCAGGAATGCCGTGTAAACGAACCACGTGCTGAAGGAACAACGGCACCAATTCAGAGGAGGAAGGCAACTTAGGTAATGGCACAAGATGTATCATTTTGGAAAACCTATCACAAATTACCCAGATGGTGGTCATTCTCTGAGAAACAGGAAGATCGAAATGAAATCCATAGAGATATGGGTCCATGGTCTCTTGGGCACAGGCAATGGCATCAACAAACCACTAGAGCGAGAGCAAGGCTTGGAGCGAGAGCAAGTCCCGCAGGACTGCACAAATTCCCTGACATCGCGAGACAAGGTAGGCCACCAAAAGGACCGACTAACCAAGTCTCTGGTACCAAAAATTCCGGGATGCCCAGCCAATGCGGAACAATGAATCTCAGACATCACACTCTTTTTCCATTGGTCCGGACAAACAATTTTTCCAACAGGGCAGCGCTCGGGCCTATCCTCCTGACACCCCTCCAGAGCAAGTCTCAAATTAGGCGAGATGGCGGAAAGAACTACACCCTCCTTCAAAATAACAGAGGGATCAGATAGCTCAGGAGAGTCCGCAAGGAAACTCCTCGAGAGGGCATCCGCCTTAACATTCTTAGTGCCAGGAAGAAAGGAAACCACAAAATTAAAACGTGTGAAAAACAAGGCCCACCTGGCCTGTCTAGGATTGAGTCGCTTGGCAGATTCCAGATAGACCAGATTCTTATGGTCCGTAAGGACCACCACCTGATGTTTGGCTCCCTCCAGCCAATGTCTCCACTCTTCAAAAGCCCACTTCATGGCCAATAACTCCCGATTACCCACGTCATAATTACGTTCAGTAGGAGAAAATTTTCGAGAGAAAAAGGCACAAGGGTTACTTTTAGAGGTCTCTGGATCTTTTTGGGACAAAACGGCACCTGCCCCAATTTCAGAGGCATCAACCTCCACCTGAAATGGCAGAGAAACATCAGGCTGCCGTAGAACAGGAGCAGAAGTGAATCTCTGCTTAAGTTCCTGAAACGCAGAGACTGCCTCAGGAGGCCAATTCACCACATCAGAACCCTTTCTGGTCAAATCAGTTAATGGTTTAACAATAACAGAGAAATTACCAATAAATTTACGATAAAAATTGGCAAAACCCAAAAATCTCTGAAGAGCCTTTAATGAAGTAGGTTGGACCCAATCACAGATGGCCTGAACCTTGACCGGGTCCATTTCAATAACAGATGGGGACAAAATGAATCCAGAAATGAGATCTTCTGTACGCCAAAAAGACACTTTGATCCCTTCACATACAGAGCATTCTCTCTCAAAATCTGGAATACAGTTCGAACATGTTTCACATGAGAGTCCCAGTCATTAGAAAAAATCAAGATATCATCCAAATAAACAATCAGAAACTTGTCCACAAAATCCCTGAAAATGTCATTCATGAAGGACTGGAAGACGGAAGGAGCATTAGTGAGCCCAAAGGGCATCACAAGGTACTCAAAATGCCCTTCAGGGGTGTTAAATGCCGTCTTCCATTCATCCCCGTGCTTAATGCGAATAAGGTTATACGCCCCCCTGAGGTCAAGCTTGGTAAACCAAGTAGCGTTTTTCACCCTGGAAAACAGGTCAGAAATCAAGGGTAACGGGTATTGATATTTCACAGTAATATTGTTCAAGAGACGATAATCAATACACGGCCTTAATGAACCATCTTTTTTGGCCACAAAGAAAAAACCGGCACCTAAGGGTGAAGAGGATGGTCTGATATGACCCTTCTCCAATGATTCCTTGATATAAGACCGCATAGCGTCATGTTCAGGTACAGACAAGTTAAAAAGGCGACCCTTAGGGAATTTACTACCTGGCACTAATTCAATAGCGCAGTCATAGCTCCTATGGGGAGGTAAGGATGCAGATTTACTTTCGCTAAACACATCAGAAAAATCAAACAAAAAGTCAGGAACATCCTCAGCCTGGGGGAGGCAGAAAAAACAGGAGTGTTGGTATTAACACATTGGCAGCCCCAACTGGTTACAGACACAGATTTCCAATCCAAAACAGGATTATGAGACTGTAACCAAGGGAAACCCAGCACGATAATGTCATGCAGATTATATAGAACCAAAAATTTGCAGCACTCCTGGTGATCAGGTTCAACCCTCATTATCACCTGAGTAGAAAACTGGGGTTTATTCTCAGCCAAAGGGGTAGAATCGATCCCCAGTAGGGGAATAGACTTCTGTAGGGTATCAAGGGAAATCCACAACGTTTAGCAAAATCATAATCCATCAGGTTAATAGCTGCTCCAGAATCAACGAAAGCCTGAGCAGAAAATGAGGACAGAGAGCATATCAGAGTGACAGTTAATAAAAACTTAGTCTGAACACTACCCAAGACAACTGAGCGTGCAAAACGTCTTCCCCGCTTAGGGCAGACTGAAATAGCATGAGAGGCATCACCACAGTAGAAACATAACCCATTGCGCTTTCGAAACTCATGACGCTGTGCCCCAGACACCACTCCATCACACTGCATGGGCTCAGCAGCTGGCTCACAAGGCAACACCACTCCAGCATACTTCTCCGCTCACGCAAACGTCTGTCAATTTGAATCGCTAATGACATAGAATCATTGAGACCAGAGGGGACAGGGAATCCCACCATAACATCCTTTACATTATCCGACAGACCCTTCCGGAAAAGGGCCGCCAAAGCGTCGTCATTCCATTTGGTCAGGACTGCCCACCTACGGAATCTCTGACAGTATAACTCAGCGTCATCAAGCCCCTGATTTAATGCCAACAAGGCTTTTTCAGCTTGATCAGTGACTTTAGGCTCATCGTACAATAACCCCAAAGCCTGAAAAAATGCATCAACATCACTCAAAACAGGATCCCCAGGTGTGAGGGAAAAAGCCCAATCCTGAGGATCGCCGCGCAGGAGAGAGATGACAATTTGAACCTGCTGCGCTGCGTTTCCTGAGGACTTAGATTTTAAGGCAAGAAACAATTTACAATTATTTTTGAAATTCTGAAACTTAGCTCGATCCCCTGAAAACAAATCTGGCATGGGGATCCTAGGTTCCACAACAGGCAACCTAGCAAGATATGCAGCAATACTCCGAACCTCAGTGGCAAGCTGATCCACACGGCCAGACAACTGTGCAAACTCCATTGGGAGAAAAGATCCTCCCCAGCACCCAGAGATACAGAGGGAAAAAAAAAAAAAAAAAAATGCAACAAACAGAAAAATATCTCTGACAACTTTTCTTCCTTCAAAATATTTTTTCCCTTCTGTGAGTACCATACAATTTTTATGGCCGGTGATACTGTTATGTTACGGTAGCTGAGGAGTGCAGGTAAAAAAGGAAATACACCAGAGCAGTTGGAATCTATGAGATTGCAGTACCCTGACTAACCACCGCAACTAGAGGCAGCCGTGGAGCGTTCCTACGATGGTCCTAGACGCCTCGTCACAGCCTGAGAAACTAACTACACCTAAAGATAGAAATAGGAAAGCTATCTGCCCCGGAGCAGAACCCCAAAGATAATAGAAAGCCCCCAAACATGTAATGGCGGTTAGACAAGAGGAAATACTGACACAGAAAGAAAATAGTATGAGCAAACGCTGGGGCCCAAACTATCTAAATAGAAAAGGAAGGAAGGGTACTTACTGCAATCCCAGAAAACCCTGAAAAACACCAACTCTACTAATTTCAAAATCACCTGAGATCACACGACCTCTACCACCTAAATTAGTTCTCTGGTGTAACAAAAACAGCAGCCACTGAAAAAACTGCAAAAAGCAAAAGTACAAAACACAGTGGCTGGACTAAACTGAGAGGGCAAAAGCCCCCGGAGGGGACCCAGAAGGCCCCCACAGAAGTGCAGGACAAAATGCAAAAATATAGCAAAAACACAAAATAAGAAATTGTCTTATCTGATAGCAGGAGATGCAGACACGACACAGCAGGCTACAAGGGAAACTGGAAAGAAGGATTCAGACCAGAACAATTGATCACCGGCAACCCTGATGGGAAAATGATTCCCTTAAATAAGACCAATCAGTAACACCTGATTCCCAATCCTCACTAGTACCGCTTGTAACCACCAGAGGGAGCCTCTGCTCAGAACTCATCTCAAACCCATTCACAACATTTATAGAATAAAAACAATTTTATATAAAAAATCATTATTTTTGCATCGCTTCATTCTGCGAGCTATAACTTTTTTATTTTTTCGCTGATGATGCTGTATGACGGCTCGTTTTTTGCGGGACAAGATGACGTTTTCAGTGGTACCATGTTTATTTATATCTATCTTTTTGATCGCGTGTTATTCCACTTTTTGTTTGGCGGTATGATGATAAAGCATTGATTTTTTGCTTAGTTTTTTTTTTTTTTTTTTAAGGGGTTCACTAAAGGGGTTAACTAGTGGGACAGTTTTATAGGGGGGGTCGTTACAGACGCGGCGATACCAAATATGTGTACTTTTATTGTTTTGTTTTTTTTATTTACAGGAAGAAATGAATTTATTGGGGAATATTTTTTTTTTTTTTTGATGATTTTTTTACCACTTTTTATTTCTATTTTTTTTACTTTTTTACTTTGTCCCAGGGTGGGACATCACTGTATTTTAGCAGATCGCTGGTGTGACAGTGTGCACAGCACTCTGTCACACCAGCGATCGCTCTGGCATCGCTGCAGGCTTCCCCAGCGCCTGCTCTCAGCAGGCACTGAGGAAGCCGCCTCCCTGCAGGACCCCGGCGCCATCTTGGATCCGGGGACCTGGAGGGAGGACGGACCCTCGGAACAGCGCGACACATCGCGCTGCTCTGAGGGTCTCAGGGGGGCGCGCAGGGAGCCCCCTGCCTGCGCGATCCTCCCCTGTGCCCCGGGCACACCGCGATCATGTTTGATCGCGGTGTGCTAGGGGTTAATGTGCCGGGAGCGGTCCGTGACCGCTCCTGACACATAGTGCTGGGTGTCAGCTGTGATATACAGCTGACACCCGGCGGCGATCAGCTACGCTCCCCCCGGGAGCGCAGCTGATCGCCTATGACGTACTATTCCATCCATGGGAATTAGGTCCAGGGTCACATGGACGGAATAGTACGTCTGATGGCAGAGAGGGGTTAAAATCGCACAGTTCTGAGATAATGTCTGGTGTTGGACACGCACTTATCAGTCTCTCATACGTGTCGCAGAAAGATTTTAGTCTGTTCTGCGAGAGTTTATTATGCACGTACTGTGCAGACATGTCAAGAAACATTTTGGTGTGTTCATCAGTCCATACGGGTGTTGGTGTGTAAGGTGATCGACCATCATCCTTCTGCTTCTTACTTACACGACGGCGCGATACCGTGCGTTTCTTTGACGGTAATGCATCGGCTGAATTGGCAGCTGCTGCTTCCGCGTTGCTATTTGCAGATTCTGTAGCTTGACACAGACGTATATTCTTAAGCCTACTACTCTCAGTATTCCCGGGGTGTGCGGTTGGCGCGTCGCTTTCTCCACGATCTGCGACACGACCGTGTGAAAGAGGCTCCGTTCTCACCTCCGTTCTGTTCTCAAATCCATAATTGCGCTGTTGCAAAACTCGCGAATGACGATCTCCGTAACTAAAGAAAAGATACGTGGTGTAGTTAACCGCTAAGCGGGCGAGATATAGGAAGAGCTACATGCCCCACTTTACTCTGATTCAACGCGATATTTGTAAAGCTACTAGCACCGATTTATCTGTGAAACCGATGCATGATTGTTTGTATAAGTACACTATAGAGCGGCCTAGACATATATACTTACAAGTATCCCCGGGTGCTGGTCTACAGAGAATGCTGAATTAACCCCTTCACCCCCAAGGGTGGTTTGCACGTTAATGACCGGGCCAATTTTTACAATTCTGACCACTGTCTCTTTATGAGGTTATTACTCTGGAACGCTTCAAAGGATCTTCGCGATTCTGAG
>JARQOD010013832.1:0-13537 GCA_033576555.1 Oophaga sylvatica
CGGGGCCCGGAGCGTTGTTCTTAAGCACATCTTCGTCTACACGCATGCCGGACAAAATTGTCAGTGGCCCGGGGTCATAAAAAACATAGAACAAGAAAAAGTACGGGGAAAGGGGGACCTCTTGGGCCATCGGCCCAAACCCGCGAAAGCAGGATTCCTAAAATCACCCCAACAGATGTCGTCCGCCTCTTTTTAAGACTTCCATTGGGGGAAAAAAACTCCCCACCCCCCGTGGCAGCCCTTTCACTTTTTTAACCCTAATTCAAAGTTTTTTTAATACAATCTGGTCCCCCCCCATTCATTTTTTTCATCCCATTGCTTCTAGTCTTTCTTGTGCAAATGAAAATAAAGAGATCTTCTACATGTACGCCCTTGAGTTTTTAGACAGCTTTTTAAAGTCCCCTCCAGTCTTCTTTTTGCAAGCTAAACATTCCCAAACCCGCAACCGTTCCCAAGGACTTTTTGCAGACCGGCCCACCTTTTGGTGGCTTTTTTCTCTAACCCTTGCTCCAGTTTTGTTGATGTCTTTTTTAAAGCAGTGCCCAAACGGGACACAGTATTCCAATGAGTCTGACCAAAGAGGAGTGGGCAATATGCCCCTCACGTTTTTCTAGACTGAAAGCTTCTTTGATACTCCTAGAATTGTTTTGCCTTTTTTTGCTGCGCATCACAGTTGACTCTGTTCATCTGTGAAAATTTGTTACCCAAGTCTTTTTCCATGTGCTGTTACTTGCCCTATTCCCCCCATTTTATATGCTTTTTTTCTTTTTTTATTGCCCAGATGTATATTTGCTTTTTTCCCTGTTAAAAACCATTCTGTTAGTTGCTGCCCACTGCTCCCCTTTATTTATTCTTTTTTTAAACCTCTCCCCTCCTTCCTTTGGATTTGCTATCCCTCCAGCTTTGGCCCCTCAGCAAAATTTTATCTTTTACCCTCAATTTTCCCTTATCTAAAACCCTTTATAAATATTTGAAAAATACAGGGCCCAAAAAAGAGCCTTGTGGGCCCCCCTGATCATTCTTCCAACGGAGGCAGCCATTTTTCGACCACTCTTTGGGTCCGATCCTAAGCCCAATTATAATCCACCCAACGTTGCCTTTTCCATTCCATATTTTATTTTTTTTAAAAAGGGGTTGGTGAGATATTTTGTCAAAGCTTTTTTGAAATCAAATATACTTTTCTAAAGCATTTCCCTGATCCACCCAGTCAGTATTTTGTGAGAAAGAAATTAATTTGTCTGACAGATTTTAGTTACAAACCCCTGTGACCTGTTTAAAACCCTTTTCATTCTTATCCAGGTCTTGCATACATTTTTTAAAAAATTTTTCAAAATTTTTCCCTGGTTAGAAGTCAACAACCGGGGCCGTATTCCCGGACCCACCTTCCCCCCCTTTTTGAAGTGGAACAACATTTGCTCTTCTCCAGTCTTCGGGACTTCTCCTGTTCCCAAGAATTTTCAAAGTTAGGACAGTGGTTCAAAAATTTTTTCTTCTGCATCCCTTTCATACCGGGTTTTAATTCATCGGACCGGAACTTAATTCATTTGGTTGTTTAAGTTTTTCCCATGTCTTTCTTTTATAGTACCCTGGTTCTTTTTTAATTTTTTTAGGACGTGAAGATCATTGATTTTAAATTTTTCCTTTCTGAGAGAAAACAGATGCAAAATAAAAATTTTAAAAAGTTCGCCTTCTCAAATCCTGTCTTACCATTTCATCTTTTTCACCTAAAAAATTCCTAAAAACTTTTTTACTTTTTTTTACTTTTGAGTATCCCCAAAATCCCTTTTTTTTTTGCTTTTGATTCACTGCAAGCCTTTAATTCTTGTCAGCTTTAGATAATCTGATTTTTGGCCCTGCAGGTTCTGCAGCGCATTAATTCTTCTTTGAATGCCTCCCTCTTTTCCATTTTTTTAAAAAATTTCTTTCTTCCTTTTTTGCATGTTTTTAAGTTTTTGTGTTCACCACCTGGGTTTTCCCTTAAAAAGCTTCCCCTTCTTTTACCCTTTTTGGAATTGTTAAAAATTGTTTTTTTGAGAATCAATTTTTTAAAATTTTTTCCTACTTCCTGGACATTTTGCCTTAAGGATTCCTTTTTGGATGTCCTGAAGGCCTCAGTTTGCGTCCCGGGTTCTGGAGAGGCTTTGTCCCACTCAGATTGAGTTAAATCTTCCCTTAGCGTCCATTGAACGAATGGGGTTGGGAAGAAGGGCCAACCAACCTTGGCACCTATTTTCGACTTTTTCTCGCCGGCAGGATGACTGGCATCCTTTTTACCATGGGCTGAGTTTGCACTAAAAAAATGCGTGGCTGATCCACCCGGCAACTTTTATTCCCCCCTAAAAACAGTCAGATCCCACGGGGGTTTCCAGTTCCCCCGCCGTGCTTTTTCCCACTCCAGGGTGGGCAGCTGGGCTGTGGAGGCACGGGCATTTGGGACCGTACCCCGGGTGCCCTTTCAGGCGTCCCAAAGATGAGGTCCTCCGCCGACGACATCGGCGCCCGTCCCCATTTTTCCCCGGGGACTTGGGGGTTTTCTGCCCGGACATTTGGCTGCGGTTTAGTCCCCTAAATTTGGGCCCCCCCCAACCCGGACCCTTTTAGTCCTCGAGCAGTTAACCCTGGGGAATACCATTTGGGGTTTCCCACCCCTGGTTTTTTTTTGACCCTTTCACAACCCTCCTGAAACCTGTGCCAGTCCCGGTTTTTTTGATCATCTAGCATCGGGTTTATTACGGACGACCATAGGTGAATGCCCTCGTGGGGTTTTTTAAGGGGTACGGGCAAAAATTTTTTTTGGTGGACTGGAGGGGCTATGGCCGGGATAGGTCTTTGGGGCCCGCCGAGCATGTTCACGCCCGCACTCATCGCTGCCTTTTTAGCGCAGCAAAGGGCCCCGAGAAGGGGGGCCCCCGTTGGGGTTCGAATTCCCCCCGCTGCCAGGGGGGGTCTCGCCCCGTCCCCTGCGGTTCCCATTCATCTCCGTCCGCAGTGGAGCCCGCTCAACTTTAACTCGGCCCCCAGCGTCTCGCCAGTCTAAAAAGGTCAGGGATTACGCTGCTCCCCCAGGGCTCTGCATGTGGCCATACTTTTTTGCGGGGGGCAGCCCTTTTTTTGGGACAAAGTCTTTTTTTCCCTTCTGGCATGCCCAGAGGAGATCTCTCTTTGGAATAGGGGTCACTGGGGAATACGCGCACCTCCTTTTGGGGCCCCCCGGCGGCCCTTGACTATGTGTTCTGGAAAAATTTTTTTCCTTGGGCCCCCTTGTTTCTGGAAACCTGTAGCTGTTCTATAAAAGTGTAGCATGGGGCCCCCATCCTAAAACAATCTTTAAAGTTTAAGGGCCCAGTTGGAATGCGTGTTTTGTTTTTAGGGCCCCGGGCTGAAATAACCCCTAAATACCGACTTAATGGGTGGGGAATTTTTGGGGTTCTAGCTGCCGGTGGGGTTGTCCAGATGCCCAGATTCCCTTTTAAAACCCGGGTGGGGATTTGATTGCTGTATTCGGGGGTCGGAGTTCAGACCCCCAAATTTGCGGGTGACTCCCCGGGACATTAGGCAGATCACGTTCAAAAAAGTTCGCTTAGCAGTTTACCGTGTACCTGGGTGCCTGACAGGACCGAATTTGCCCCAGCGGCCTGTGCTAACAGGCCACTATCAACAAAGGCCCTGCGGTTTATTTTGCGACTCAGTTGTGTTAAGGGGTTTCCCCAACTCGCCATAAGCCTGCGGCACTCCTCTAGGGGCTCTGGGGATACAGAGTTCCGCACAAGCCACAGCGCTTTTACGGCGTTTATTTTGGCGATTTCGGGATAAGGAGTTCGTTTCTTGCGCCTTTTACTGCACAGGCTCCCGCCTCACGGGTGACCCCGGGCTGCGAACGCATCCCACATCTTTTTTGGTGCTTTTCCCCCAACCCCTAACAGTGTATTATGGTCAAAACCAAACTGAGAAGCGTCTTGTGGGATACGAAATCTTCAGATTTAATTTTTTCCCCAAAAAACAGTAAAAGCGGGGCATCTTTTCAGAACCGTTTTTTCTGCCTTCCCTGTTTTTATGGTCAAATCCAACGAGAGAGCGTATGTGTTTTAAAAACGAAATATATAGGGAGATTCAAACCCCCCCAACACGTATACGCTGTACGCTACTGAACTTAGAGTTTTAGCTTTTTATTCTGGGGAAACCCTTTAAAGACCCTGTGACGGTTGTTACTCCCAAATAAAAATAGGGAGTTTTAAAAATTCCCCGAACTGAAAAGCACTGTACTCTAGAAAAGTACAGTTTTTATGCTTTCATATTCTGGTTAATCATCCCGAGCCTGACGGGGTTTTTATTCCTCAAAATATACGGATTTTTTTACCCAACACTGTATCAGCTTACCATGATCAGTCACTTTTTCTGCTTTTCTAATTTGGTTTTTATCCATATGAGCCTGTGACCTGTGGTTTTTTGAAAAATCAAGTTTTCCCAAACCCTGTTAAAGGGAACCACATTGCCAGCCCCTTTTTTCTTTTTTTACCTTGACCTCGTTTTCCTTTTTGGGGAAGCCCCTGGCCCGGGGAAAGCCACCCCGGACCCCCTCCCCCCCCCCCCGGGGGTCCCAGGTCCGCCCTTTTAAAACTTCTGCAGGGGTTTTTTGAGCTTTCCTGTTCCTCATTAACCAGTCGGAGCAGCAGTTCGGGAATAAGTCCCTGATTTCCCCAAACTAGCATCCAGGAAAGATCTCCCATTGGGTCAGGGGTCACTGCTCATTACAGCACGACTCCCAGGGCCACCAGGAAGGGCCTAATCTAGTTGCTCTATAAAAAGGTGGCATAGCGGACCGCCATGCCTATATAAATCTGTTACGTCTTGCCCCAGTGTGGTATTGTATCTTGGGTTGGGTCTGGCGAAAAAACCCCTAGAAACCGAAAACCTCCGGGGAGGGATTGCAGGGGTTCAGGTGGCTGAAAAACCCCTTTAGAAACCGCTACTCTTGTGAGGAGTTACTGTTTGGGGTTCGTTTTGCATACCACAGACTGCAATCCGCTTAGCAGTCCTGGGGTTCCCAATTTGATCTAACAAAACAGTCTTTGTTACAGGGGTTTCTGTGATTTAAACAAGACGCTATTCCCCTTTTGTGCTACAGCGTTTTACTTTTGCGACTCTGGGGGAAAAATGAGTTGCTTAACTGCCTTTTTAGCCTCTTACTAACAGCCTGCCCCCGGGTGGATGGGGCAGCGAACGAACCCTTCCTTAATTTTATTAGGGCTTCCGAGGCCCCTAACACCGTTTGTTATTATAAAATATATACAGATTTAAAATGCCCCCAACACTGTATACAGCTTTAACGGACTGTTACGGACAATTTTCTGTTTTTCAATTTTTTTTTTTATCCAACGAGCCTGTGAACGTTTGTTTACTCCTGAATACAAGGGAAATTTTTAAAATTTAACCAGCACTGAAAACGGCGTTGCTTCTGAACAGTACCCTTTTTGCTTTTTAATTCTGGTGTAACCATACTGAGCCTGTGAGATCTGTGTCTCAAACCTGAAAAATAATACGAGTTTAAAAAATTTTTTCACTTCCCCGTAACAGTTTTAAGCTTCAAAAATACAGTACCAATAGCTGCTGGTTTTTGGATATTTTCAAAAACTGAGGAATTTTGGGGGAAGGGGCCCAGGGAGGGGGCCGGGGGGCCCCACCGGGTGCTGAGGTGGTGGTGGTGCATCTCTTGTAGTGAAAAAGCACAAAAAACCCAAGGCGGAAAGGTTGAGCCCGCATCGCGGCCCCAGAAGACCTGGAAGGCCCTTTTTTTCTGGGACTACGTAAACCGCTTTTAAAGCCGGAGCCGGAACAGGTTTTGGGGCTTCTTTTCCGAAACGCCTCCATCTGTGCCCCCCTCTTCTAAATTTCAAAACCCAGGCCTTTTGACCGCAGGCAGGCTTAGGTCAGGAACAACCCCTTTCCTTTGTCCTTCACCCCCCCCCAAAAATGGAACGGAGCAGGCCACACTTAAAATTTTCCCAGGAGCTCTTTTCACATACCATGCCTGGGTTATCAAGAAAAACCGAATTCCCCACAAACATGAATCACATGGAGTGCACTGATCACCCACGCAAATTTTAATTTCAAAAACTTTCAACAAGCAACATGGCCCTCGCATCTACTGAGCCGAACGGCCCTGATGAAACTCGGTGCCCCTCCTGATAATTCCCACCTTTCCCGGGGTGACACGGGGGAAGTGAAAGAGGAAAATTGAAGAGCGGGTAGGATACCCAGTTGTTTTGCCCCGGGTTTTTGGCATCCAGGGGGGAAAAAGAGGGTCCCCGGGCTGCTCAAAAGAGGAGGATCCGCAGCGGTATCACATTGAAGCGGGGGTTTTGCGGCCCGAAACTTTTTAAAAAAGGGTTTTAAAAAAAAACAAAAAAGGTTTTGAGGACGTTTTGGCCAGACGGTCAAATTGCACGTTGCCAGCCCTGAAAATCTATACCATAGTGGGAAGAGCCCCAGCGGGGGCATTTTTTTGACCAAAATCCTTTTAAGAGGCAAAGGGTTATCTGTAGGGAGGGCTTTCCATATTGAAAATATCAAATGGGCCCTAAATTTTGCTATATCGGAATTCCGATTCCCCGTTTTCCGATATTTTTTTTTCAAAAGGGAAAATAAAAAATCCAAATCCTTCCCCTGACGCCCGTGGACCAATCAGGAGCTGAAGAATTGCTGCAACATTGTGTAACTCCCCAAGTTGGTAGGAGGGCATCCAAACTTTACTGGGGCTGGCGGGCGATTGGGGGCGGGTGGGTGATACGGTAAAAAATTTTTCCTCCATTTTAGCCTCCCCCGTGAAACAATGGGGATAGTTGCTTTTGGGGGAAATAGGGAAGATCTCGGATCTATTTTAAAATCCCGTTCTGAACCCATAAATAGAGATAAGGGGGGGAAGTAAAACTCCCCTTTGGCCGCGGAAGGGGTGCTCAGCACAGACAGGGTGCACATCCAAGAAAGCACGGGCCCCCAAGTCACTCAGCCCATTTTTCACCCCAGCAGCCCATTTATGTGCAGTTTTTGGGAGCACAGGGCCATGGGTGATAAGAGAGATCAATAAAACCTTTTGTTGGTTGGGATGGCAGCTGAGGCATCCACCTCAATGACGCAGCATCCTCCCCGGGATCTCCCCCAACACATCGGGGGCCATAAAGAGAAAGCACCCATCGCTTCTTCATCGCCCACTAAACCCCCAGACATTCAGAAGGCCGGACCAACCCCTTAATCCCTTTCTCAGAGTCGTTGGCCTTGGAATCTGGTGCCACCCCAGCTCATTCCCCCCCCAAACTGAAGAGGGTTGTGCACAGATGAGCAACCCTGTGTGGGAGGAAAAAGTGGAGGGGGCCAGGCCCCCAGTGACCAACCCTTCAGCAGATATGATGAAACCAGCTGCCAGTTTCTCCCCTGAAAAAGTGTATTTTAGATGTCCGACCCCTCATGGCATGCTGAGGGGCAGCAAACCCGAAATGATAGCTCAGAGGGAAAAGCGCAGGTGTGCGCAGCGTGGCCCTCCCCGGGGAAGGGAAAAGGGAAAAAATTGTTTCTGCCCCTCAAAATTCAGCACCAGTTTTGGGCAGGGGTCTTTTAAAGAGCACAAGGGGGGCGCCCAAAAGTTGTTTTTGCATGGGGCCCTTTTTTGACCAAATAGATGACGTTACAGTATCGAGCAAGCTTTTTTTACAAACTGTGCGGAGAGGGAAGAACGAACAACCTTTACCCCCAATAGTTTCGCATGTCCGGAAAAGGGACCCTGGGAGTGGCGCATCAACCCCAAAATATTCGCCACCTGCAGCTGGTCCCCCACCTCCCTCTTCGCCACCCCCCTCCCGCCGCAAACGCTACTACTGCTTCCCCCCCAGAATGCCCCCGGGGGCTCTGCAGGCGTTTTACGGCGGCACACGCGTACTTTTCCTCACTCAGCATCCCAATCGTGGGGAAACCTCAACAAAATCCCATCCAGGTGCACCCTCTTCACAAGGTGTGGGGGGAAAAGGCACCCGTACCGGGAAAACCCCCCACGGCCAAACTGCTTTCAGTGGAAATGCCCCATTCTGGCTGGTGAGCAAGCCAGCCCTTTTCGTATTTTTGGGGTTTTTCAATCCCACAATCAGCGTTTTCCCAGCCGCTTCTACTTCAGCAGGGAAGCGGGCCACCCCCAGCAGCGTAGCATAAAATTAAAAAATGC
The DNA here is from genome assembly GCA_033576555.1 of Oophaga sylvatica. NCBI lineage: Eukaryota > Metazoa > Chordata > Amphibia > Anura > Dendrobatidae > Oophaga > Oophaga sylvatica. The sequence continues at coordinate 8,210 of JARQOD010013832.1, forward strand.
GTACAAAATGCGTTAGTAGCAAAAGGCCCCCTGAACCGACTCGTGGGCCAGTTTGCATGGCCAGGATGCAAAAAATTTTCCCTCCCGCCCATTGGGCAAATGTATTGACCTGGGAAATGAAATAGACGGGCAAGTGCGCGGGTCCTTCCAATCCACGATTCAGGCCTCTCCTCCGTATAAATTGACTCCTCCCCATCTCCTCTCAGACTCGCCTGCACCCAGACGTAACCACAACAACCCCAATTTTAGCACTGCATTCCCCCAAAAAATCAACAGGCTGTGTTGAAATTGGGTTTTTCGGGGTAATGTTACCACACCGCAATTTAGCTGGGAACACGCAAAGGGCATAAACAAATGTGCTTGTGCCGCCATCCTCCAGAGGTAAAGGGGGTGTGACAACCCCCGAAACCTGGGCACGGGTCTGGGCCTAGGGGTTTCTACTCACATTCCATGCCTTGCCCCCCTATCCTAAACTGGTGGGGAGAGTTTTCCCTAGAACTTCCTGACCAATACGATGCTCTATTTGCGGCGTTCAAGCGGGTGCATGCGCCTTTCACCATGCAGCGCGATTGGGGCCCGCCGAGCAACAAATTGTTTGACCTCCCCCCCAGGGGGAATTCGACTTTGAATGCTGCGGAGGTTTTTTTGAGCGCAAAAATGCAAATTTTGGGGGTTGCAGCTGCAGCAGGGGCAAAGTAGGCACACAAATTTAGCCCTCCCACTTACAAACCCCAGAGTGGGCAACCATGAAGGGCAAAACACCCTTTTTTTAAGTGCTTCAGTACTCCCCCCTGATTTTGGGGGCGCGGATGCTCCCCCACTCAGCCTACTAAATTGCCCTTTTTTTCCTTATTTGGGAAAATCACTTTTAAAAACAAGGGATGAGGTTTCTCAGGAGGGGGGGAGTAAGATGGACACTTTCTCCAACCAGGCAATCTTCACGGCCCCGGTTTGGGACAAAACTCTGTGATGCCTCCAAAGGTCCGGGGACACAGCAAGTTAGGAGGAGAGGAGGGCTATGAGAAAGCTAGAGGAGGGAAACACAGACAGTGCCAAAAACCCCTGGGGGCAAAGTTACCGGAAAAGGGGGCACAATACCCCTTTACCCCTGCTGGGGTTTAGGTGGATCTGCCCCCCTTTAAGTTTTGGGTCCCAAATTGGGTACATGGGTCAAGCTTTAGCCAAATGGGCCCTTGGGGGGGTAGCTTTTCCCCCTGCCTTGATTTCAAAAAAGCGTCTTTATGCAGCTCGCAATGTACAGCAGGGGGAAAAAACCAGACGGGTACACCCACTCTAAAGCAAAAATGTGCTTAAAATTGTGTTTTTAACAAAATAGGCAACCATTAGGGGGAAAAAAAAGGCGATCTTTAACGTTTTTTGGGTCCAAAAACCTTTTTCAAAAAAATCGCTCAAAGAGGCCAGGGCCCGAAGTATGAGAAAAGGTAGAGGGGTTTTTTCGGGAGGGGTGAATAAGGCAGCTTGTTGGGGGAAAAAAAATTTGGGGGGTTCCCCAAATTTTTGGGGCGTGTGTGCGGGTGAAAAAAGACAGCAAAAAAGGGCACAAAAATGACATTTCCCCTCCCCGGGAAAGGGCTGGGGTTAAAAAGCAGCGCTCCCCGGGGTGTGCCCCCCGGTTTTTAAAAGGGATTTTTTGGGTAAAGGGGGAATTGGAGCCGAAAAAGTTAAAAATCGCCTTCTTTTTTTCCCCCAATGTTTGCCATTTTTTTAATAAAACCTACTTTAAGCTCATACTTTTTCCCCTTTTTTTGGGGGGTACCCCTTTTTCTCGATTTTTAGGAAAATTAGTCCCCCCAAACCAAAACCGACCAATAGCGAGTGCCCCGCATTATTTTTCCCAAATACCGACTACCGCTGCAAATGTGGACCGGCTTACATTTCCCAAAAAAGAACCCCCCTGGGGTTTTTTGGGGCTTTTGCTGCCCTGGGGGCCCCCGTACAAAGGTTACATGCATGTTGGTAGTATAGCATCCGCATTTTCTAGTTGCACACAGCGTAATCTTTTTCCCGGCCCGGGGCCCTTTCCCTTGGGACACCGGGTCTTTCTGATCTTTTACCTAAAAAGTTTTCCATTGGCCCCCCCATACCCCCCGCTATTCTATTTCTTTTACTTTTCCACTTTTCCCCAACCCCCAAATGCCCCCCTTTGTTTTTCCCCGGGTCCAAAAATAAACCCCACTGTACCTCGTTTGACCAAAGTTTGGGAAAAAAAAAAGACAATCCAAAAAAGTAAGGCAGAAAAAACCCAAAGGCAGATCCGCCACGGGGTTTTTTGTGGCAGTGAAGTGCGGACGCATCCTCCCCCCCCCAAAAGGGGAAACCGAGTTCCCCCATCGCCAGCTGGTTTCTCGGGGTGCTCAAGGGGGAAGGAAACCCCCCGCCCAAAAGTGTTTTTGAAAAAAGCCCCTCTTTAACCCCAAAAAAAATTTCCCTACTAAACAAAAAACCCCCCAAACCCCCCCCCCCAATCCTAACCCCAAAAAAAAAACACGCTGTTAAAAATGGCGACCCTTTTCCCCCTTTTTCTTTTCCCCTTTGGCAATTTTTTTTAGCGTTTTTTTTTCTTCTTTGCCTCGGGTTTTTCCCCCATTACCCGAGGGGTTTTTCCCCCCCATTTTTCCTTATAAGCACTGAGTTTTTCATTTTTTAATTCCCCAAATTTTTTTCCCCTTGACTTTTTATTGATATCGGGAAACGGAAAAAACCCCCCATCCCATATTTTTTCCCAAAATCGGAAAACAAATTTCCCATCATTTTGGGCAAATCGCTCTCCCTATTACTGTAAGAAGTGGGGAAAGGGCCTTTAGCCAGGGGGAAAAATTTCAGAAAATTTTAAAAACCAGTTGCATGCTTAGACATTTAAGAAAAAGCACTTGCAAGTGTGGATGGACTACAAAAACCCCATGTAGCACATGTCACCTGCCCCCGACTGAAGGGAGCCAGCAATGCCCATCCTTCCCCCCCTGTAAGCCCACCGGTTTGGGACATCACCAGCAAGAAAAAGTTTTAGGTGTCCTCACAAGGCCCCAAAAAAGTCAGGGGGAAACACAATGTTTTTCCAATGAAAGACTGAATCTAGGCCATCACCACCACCATCACCATCACAAACCCTCTCTCAGTCCGTCATGTCCACCGATAGTCCCACCATATGCAGCTCTCAAGTCCAGCTCACCCTAACCAGACACTCTGAGTAGGACAAGAAAGTACTTATCCTCTCATCCGCGTATGCTGGCTTTGAACACTTACATTGCCAAACTGATCTCATTAGAGATGATGCCCTTCCATTTGGTTGAAAGCGCAGCGTTCAGAGACCTCATGGCCTACGCTGTCACACGCTATGACCTACCCAGTCGGCACTTCTTTTCTAGAAAATCCATCCCTGCCCTTCACCTGCATGTGAAAAACCACATTGTCCATGCACTCAAACAATCAGTGAGTGGAAAGGTGCACCTCACAACAAATGCATGGGCCAGTAGGCATGACCAGGGCCATTACGTGTCCATCACTGCTCACTGGGTTAATGTGGTGGATGCAGGGTCCACAAGAGACAGCGGCAGTGGGACAATTATCCAGAGTTGACAGCCCTGCTCCATAAAGAGCGAAAACTGTGCTCACACATTCGTCGCTTGCACGCAGTCTCCAGTTGTATGCAGAGGCTGCAGCGATCGCTCCACCTATCCAAGCACTACCTAATCATAGACGTTGCAACAAGGTGAACTCCACCATGCACATGGTTGAGAGGCTGTGCGAACAGAGGCAGGCTGTAATTCTTTTATGGGAGGATACACGGGCTGGCAATTTGAGGGCAGACATGGAGTTGTCGGGTGTGCAGTGGTCAAAGCTGAAAGACCTCTGTAAAGTCCTTCAGTGTTTTGAGGAATGCACATGGCTGGTAAGCGCAGACGACGCCATCATAAGCATGAGCATCCCACTTATGCATCTGTTCATGCAAACTTTGACGCACATTAAGAATCAGGCTTCTGCAGTGGAGGAGGAAGAGGAGGAATAGGGAAGCCTTGATGACAGTCAGCCATTGTCTGATCAGAGAACTGTCCTGGACGAGGTTGAGAAAGAAGAGAAAGAAAAGGAGGAGGATGAGGGAGATGATTATTTTGGGGAGGAGAATGCTTCTCAGGGGGCAAGAGAAATTGTTGGCTTGCCAAGTTCAGGTCCAGGGTTTGTGCGTGACTGGAGGGATGTGGATTTGGCAGAAAGTGCTCCTCCACCCACCACTGGCAGTGTATCTCTGACACCTGGAACATTGGCCCACATGTGTGATTATGCCTTGAGGATCCAATCAAGGGACCCCCGCATTGCCAAAATTATGAAGGATGATGACTACTGGTTGGCCAGCATCCTCTATCCATGCTATAAAATTACAGAACACCATGCCACAGGAGAACCTAGAGCTAATATTGGCGAACAAACAAGCAACTCTGGTAAACCATTTGTTGGAGGCATTCCCAGCAAACAGCAGTGGTGCACATTCTACCTGGAGCCGTACTGGGCTGTTGTGAATGTGCTAGAAATGAATTCTGAGCAGAAGCTCCCTCTGGTGGTTACAAACAGTACTGAACTATCCAATGAAGATTGTGAAGATTGGTGATCAGGTGTTACTGACTGGTCTTATATAAGGGAGGTTCCCTCCCATCAGGGTTGCCGGTGATCAATTGTTCTGGTCTCATCTTTGATTCCTGTTCACTTTGAAGCTTGCTGTTTCATGCCTGCATCTCCTGCTAATAGATAAGACAGTTTATTCTTTTAGTTTTTTGTGCTTGCTTTTTGCATTTTGTCCTGCACTTCTGTGGGGGTCTGCCGGGTCCCCTCCGGGGGCTTGTGCTCCTCTCAGATTAGTTCAGCCACTGTTGTTTGTTCATTTGCCTTTTCCAGTTTTTTCAGTGGCTGCTGTTTAGTTTTGTTACACCAGAGAACTAATTTAGGTGGTAGAGGTCGTGTGATCTCAGGTGTTTTTTGTGATTAGTAGTGTTGGTACTTTTCAGGGTTTTCTGAGATTGCAGTAAGTTTCCTTCCTATCCTTTTCTATTTAGGAAGTTTGGGCCCCAACGTTTGCTCATACTATTTTCTGTCTGTATCTGTATTTTCCTCTTGTCTAACCGCCATTACATGTTTGGGGGCTTTCTATGTTCTTTGGGGATCTGCTCTGGGGCAGATAGCTTTCCTCTTTCTGTCTTTAGGTGTAGTTAGCTTCTCAGGCTGTGACGAGGCGTCTAGGACCAACATAGGTACGCTCCACGGCTGCTTTTAGTTGTGGTGGTTAGTCAGGGTACTGCAATCCAGAGATTCCAACCT
>JARQOD010013833.1:0-13535 GCA_033576555.1 Oophaga sylvatica
GTTGAAATTAACTAATTATTTTTAGTGCATTTTGCCTGGACAATAATTGTGGGCATAGTAGCAGTGTGTGGTACTTATTCTATTAGGCCATCTATTCAAAGCTCCACCAGCATTCAAATAACTAAAAATTTTTACCTGTATCTTGCCTGTAAAATAATTTTGGACATAGTAGCAATGTGTGGTACTATTCTATTGGCCCATCTATTCAAAGCTCCACCAGCATTCAAATAACTACGAATTTTTAGCTGTATCTTGCCTGTAAAATAATTTTGGGCTTAGTAGCAATGTGTGGTACTCATTCTAGTTAGGCCATCTATACTAAGCTCCACCAGCCTTCAAATTACTCCGAATTTTTAGATGCATCTTACAAGGACAATAATTTTGGGCATATTAGCTGTGTGTGGTACTCATTCTATTAGGCCATCTATACAAAGCCCACCAGCGTTCAAATAACTACGAATTTTTAGCTGCATCTTGCATGGACAATAATTTTGTGCAAAGTAGCTGTGTGTGGTACTCATTCTATTAGGCCATCTACACAAAGCTCCACCAGCATTCAAATAACTACGAATTTTTAGCTGCATCTTACCTGGACAATTATTTTGGGCTTAGTAGCAGTGTGTGGTACTCATTCTATTAGGTCATCTATACAAAGCTCCACCAGCATTCAAATAACTACGAATTTTTAGCTGTGTCTTGACTGTAAAATTATTTTGGGCATAGTAGCAGTGTGTGTTATTCATTCTATTAGGCCATCTATACAAAGCTCCTCCAGCGTTCAAATAAGTACGAATTTTTAGTTGCATTTTGCCTGGACAATAATTTGGGGCTTAGTAGCAGTGTGTGGTACTCATTCTGTTAGTGCCATCTATACAAAGCTCCACCAGCGTTCAAATAACTACGAATTTTTAGCTGCATCTTGCCTGGAAAATAATTGTGGGCATAGTAGCAGTGAGTGGTACTCATTCTATTAGACCATCTATACAAAGCTCCAACAGCGTTCAAATAACTACGAATTTTTAGCTGCATCTTGCATGGACAATAATTTTGGGCATAGTAGCAGTGTGTGGTACTCATTCTATTAGGCCATCTATACAAAGCTCCACCAACGTTCAAATAACAATGAATTTTTAGCTGTATCTTGCCTGTAAAATAATTGCGGGCATAGTAGCAGTGTGTCGTACTCATTCTATTAGGCCATCTATACAAAGCTCCAACAGCTTTCAAATAACTATGAATTTTTAGCTGCATCTTGCATGGACAATAATTTTGGGCATAGTAGCAGTGTGTGGTACTCATTTTATTAGGCCATCTATACAAAGCTACACCAACGTTCAAATAAAAACAAATTTTTAGCTGTATCTTACCTGTAAAATAATTTGGGGCATAGTAGCAGTGTGTGGTACTCATTCTATTAGGCCATCTATACAAAGCTCCACCAGTGTTGAAATTACTAATAATTTTTAGCTGCATTTTGCCTGGACAATAATTTTGGGCATAGTAGCAGTGTGTGGTACTTATTCTATTGGGCCATCTTTTCAAAGCTCCACCAGCATTCAAATAACTACGAATTTTTAGCTGTATCTTGCCTGTAAAATAATTTTGGGCATAATAGCAATGTGTGGTACTCATTCTTTTAGGCCATCTATACAAAGCCCCACCAGCGTTCAAATAACTACGAATTTTTAGCTGCATCTTGCATGGACAATAATTTTGGGCATAGTAGCTGTGTGTGGTACTCATTCTATTAGGCCATCTATACAAAGCTCCACCAGCGTTTTAATAAGTACGAATTTTTAGTTGCATCTTGCCTGGACAATAATTTGGGGCTTAGTAGCAGTGTGTGGTACTCATTCTGTTAGGCTATCTATACAAAGCTCCACCAGCGTTCAAATAACTACGAATTTTTAGCTGCATCTTGCCTGGAAAATAATTGTGGGCATAGAAGCAGTGTGTGGTACTCATTCTATTAGGCCATCTATACAAAGCTCCAACAGCGTTCAAATAACTACGAATTTTTAGCTGCATCTTGCATTAACAATAATTTTGGGCATAGTAGCAGTGTGTTGTACTCATTCTATTAGGCAATCTATACAAAGCTCCACCAACGTTCAAATAACAATGAATTTTTAGCTGTATCTTTCCTGTAAAATAATTTGGGGCATAGAAGCAGTGTGTGGTACTCATTCTATTAGGAAATCTTTACAAAGCTCTACAGTGTTGAAATTATTAATAATTTTTAGCTGCATTTTGCCTGGACAATAATTTTGGGCTTAGTAGCAGTGTGTGGTACTTATTCTAATAGGCCATCTATTCAAAGCTCCAGCAGCATTCAAATAACTAAGAATTTTTAGCTGTATCTTGCCTGTAAAATAATTTTGGGCATAGTAGTGTCAAGGTAAATATTCATATACTGTTATTCTTTCATACATATGTATGCTTCGCTTCCATTTTGTTTCATCGCCGCCATTTTAAGAAACAATAAGTTTTTCCTTGTCGAGTGAAACCAGATATATCAAATATAACAATGCTTCAGCTAAGATTGCACCAGCATCGACCTACACCCACATCTGTTTCCTCTGAGGAAATGTCAAGACGTCTGGGCCAGACCACATCAAGGAGTGTTACAAGGCTGAACCTTAATATGAAATATCAGACCTATTAAGTGCTACATAGATGTAGAACTGAGCCCACGCAGCTATATTTCCCTGCAGATACAGCCTGCTAGAACAAGACGTAATTAATCAGGGATGGTAGGTGCTAAACATAAACAGTTTGCCCATGATTGCAATTGCAAAGGACAATTATAATATGCCCAATGTTTAATGTCATATGTCCATTTCTATATTCTTATATTTTCATATATATATATATATATATACTTGTGTGCTTTGCCTCTATTCTGTGCTCTGAAAAAGTATTTTCCTTACCTCGCATGATTCATATCGAAACTTAGTTCAAAGATAGCACCAGTATCCGCCAACATCTGTTCCTGAGACATTGACCCAGATCAACGCCTACTTCTGACAGACAAAGTTGAATCAAGCCATTGGTGACGACCACAATGACATTTAACAATTGAAGACGACATCAACATCTGTCTGGAGATATGGGCCAATCAGGGCTGGCCGGATATTAGATGAATATAGCTTACCCCACGTGGGTCATCCTGTTTGTTATGTCTATATAATCCCGTGTATGCAAATAAAGACAGGACATTGCTGAGATCGGTGCTACTAGTACCATTCCTGAGCGTGCTCTAAGTTTGAACCAGCCTTGTGTCTGACTCATACTTTGATTGGTCGACCCATGCTCTTAATCTAATCTGGAGTGACTGGAGGACGAGTGTTTGACGAGACGACCCCGTCAATTGGCGCCACAACGTGGGGCGTGGCCAGCGGCTCGCTACTTGCCAGACCCGTCTCATAGATTTCCCGGTGGTACCCGCGGTGACTGAATTTGAGGACTCATCACCCTCCGTCGAGCACGGTAAGTTGGGGGCATATATTTATATGTCCCACTTGCCTGTGTGTCAGTCACTATAGGTCCTGTCGTGTTTTCTGTCTGGGTCTGGGTGAGTGACCAGTCGAGTGGTGAGACTGGGGGCGACCCCGCGCCACGTCCCGAACCAGCACTGTCAGACCGAGTGACGTCGCGTTCCTGCGCGTACTCGTGTGCACCACTTCCTCCTCCTCCGGTCACTGTACTCTGTTCTAGATAGCTGTCTCCCGTGACTGTAGATGTATAGTGTTGATGTGGGTATAGCTGCCTCACGTGACAATTTGAAAGTGTCCAAATTTCTAGTATCTTGTAGAGAATTGTGGTAGGGGTGCGCATAATCAAATTCCTCCAAGGGAAAAGGACGAATTGAGTAGGGCTCTTCGTCTGGGAGGTGACAAATAGAGTGGGGACTCTTTGTCTGACAAATAGAGCAGGGACTCTTTGTCTAACCTGGGAAGTCTCATTAGGAGAAGCCCAGGTGTCAGCACATAGAGCGGGGACTCTGTGCTGTGAAGAGTGTCACGGCGAACTGTGCTGTAAAGTCACCATCCACAGTTAGGGAAGAGACAGATAGAGCAGGGACTCTTTGTCTTGTCAGTGCATAGAGCGGGGACTCTGTATTGACGGGTGGTGACCTGCAAGTGACGCCGGTGGTCTGAGTCGCGACAGATCATTGCACTCTGTTAACATCATGATGCGCATGTTTAAATCAGAAAAACCCCACAAGTTAGAGGGTGGTGCTTTGGGAGTTGGTGAGATTGTTTCAGTCATGGGATGGCAAGAAGGCTGTTAAAAATGTGAGGAGTTTATACAAAATGATGGGCCTACCCAGTACAGGGAGGCTTCAGCCTTCAGTGTGGAAAGATTTTGTAAGCCAGAGAAAAGGAATGTTAAGTGATCAGGGACTCCTGCACCAAGCACAAGCACATCTTAGAGTAGCAAATGATTTGAAAGTTGAAGGCTGGAGAGAGGTAGACGGTGCAGGAGGTTCAGAAAATGCTGAGCCTTTGTTTGGATATATAAAATGTTCAGAATGTGACCTTGTTGATGTAATAAAAATGGCCGTCAGCCCCATAATGCCCGTCACTGTACCCAGTGCGCCCCAGCCACCGCCCTATAATGGAGTCGACACCAAATCACCGGAAGGGTGGGTGTGTCGTGTGTGTGGAGAACAGAACCCGCCCTGGGCGGAGTCCTGTCGTGTTTGTGGGGCTCCCCGCCCCTGGCCCCCACTGGGAAATGCCCCTCCCACTACACCCAGAAGCCATCTTGGGACACCCACTTCCTCTAGCAGCCATTTTGGCACACCCGTAAATGGTCCCTCCCCTTCCTCCAGCGGCCATCTTGCTGCACCTGGCAGCCATCTTGGGACACCCGGAAACAGCCAACACCCCACTTCCTCTGGCAGCCATCTTGGGACACCCGGAACCACCCAGTCAGGCCTATATCCCCTCCTGACGCCTTCTGGCACCTACTACCAACCACCCGGACAGCCGGAAAAGATTCTAGTCCCCGTTGCTGAGGCCCCTGTCCCAGGGCTTGGTCCTTCAGCCCCTGCCTCTGTTCCTGATCCGGAAGCTACTGCACTACCTCTGTTCCCAGTGGGTGCCCCTCCCAAGATAGGAGAAATTAGGCATCAGGAGCTGTCAGAAATTAATGATAAAGTAGTAAAATTTGTGATTGCTTTGTCTAAAGAATTGACTAACACCCACTCTACAGTGTCTGCTTCTCTCCCAGAATCTACAGGTGACACGGTGCACAACTTCTCGCCTGGTGGCCTTGTGTACGTGAAAAAGTTTGTGAGAAGAGACTGTCTTCAGCCCAGATTCGAGGGTCCTACACTGTGGTCTTGACCACTCCTACTGCCCTGAAGCTTGAGGGCAAGAACACCTGGATTCACGCCTCCCACTGTAAAAAGGATAAGACCAGTTAGCAGTCATGAAGTTTCTGATATACATATCCTTTTGGGCTGCATCCTGATCTCCAGTAGTGCCAGCATGCCCACCTTCGGGGTTAACTTCTGGGTTAATACTACAACCCCTGTGGTTATCTTTATTAAACTGTGATAGAAATTATTTCAAGGGGCACAACATGATTTAGTGCAGGCAAAGAGAGGAGCAAGGATACATGCTGTAGGTACTCGTCCTGCAAACAACAGGGAGGGGAGACGTGTGCCAGGAGGTGGACAGAAGTTGTGCCGTGGGTGCAGGAGACCAGGACATTTCAGGAGAGATTGTAGAAACTGGTAGCAAGGGGTGTTTTAGTTAAAACCTAGCCCCCACCTTCGGCATCTCTGCGGCTAGGTTCCTTATCAGTAGCCTTGACAGTAAAAAATTCCAATTTCAGCTTCCCCCTTCAACTACCAGATTTAACCCTCTGTGTATTGGCTGGTGCAATATATGTATGTATATATATATATATATATATATATATATATATATATATATACATTTTTGTTCCAGATATTTCAGGATGCTGCTTGGTTCACAGTTATTGATTTTGCCAATGTTATTTTATAATATGTTGATGACTTACTGATTTGTGCCCCCTACAGGAAACAGTGTCGCACTGCAACAATATTACTCATGTTGTTTCTATACCAAGCTGGTTGTAAAGCGTTAAAGGTTAAACTGCAATTTTGTAAATCTTCAGTTATCTTTTTGGGACATTGTATTACACCGGGGCTCGACATCTGACCAGCGCTCGCAAAGAAGCTGTACAGAATTTTCCTATTCCTGTTAATGTTGCCGCTCTTAGGACATTTCTTGGACTGGTTTCTATTGCAGACAGTGGATACATGCTGTGTCAATCCTCATGCAGCCTCTCTGTGACTGTATCACCATTGTGCCTTTTAAACTAACTCCTGAAGGTATAGACTGTTTTTTATTCCCTCAAAAACAGGATTGTGGCAGCTCCAGCGCTAGGAATCCCCAACTATGAACTACCATTCACCCTGTATCTCCATGAACAGCAGGGACACGCGGCAGGAGTATTGACTCAGTTATATGGTGACAATCAAAGGCCAGTAGCCTATTTCAGTGGAAGACTAGATGCAGTGGCTAGAGGTGCCCCGTCCTGTGTACGGGCAGTACATGCTGTAGGGCTATTGTTCCACAAATCGTCAGACATTGTGCTTGATCATCCACTGACAGTACTTACACCTCATGATGTATACACCATACTGAACCAAGTGCAACTGGCACACCTTTCAGCTGCACGTCATCTTCGATTGCAATGTGCACTTTTAATGCCTTCAAATGTTTCTTTGCAGAGATGTACCACACTTAATCCTGCCACATTGTTGCCTCTCTCGGATCTAGGGGGGAGGTCAGGTACGGTATTGTACAAAGAAGATCCAAGAGAGGAGATTCCTTATGATTGTGTTCAGCTTATGGCACAGGAAACAGCAGGCCTACCCACAGTGTTTGAAACTGAAAGACTTAATGTTGATTTTGAATTTTGAATCTTTTGTAGATGGATCTCGCCACCAAGATGACTCAGGTACCTTCCACACCAGGTATGCCATCGTCTCCCTGAATGCAGTAATCAAAGCAGAACCAATGCTCCCATATCAGTCGGCCCAGGAGGCTGAATTTAAGGCTCTGACCGAGGCCTGTAAGATAGTTGAAGGTAGAATTGTTAACATCTACACAGATTCTAGATACGCATTCGGTATAGCTCATGATTTTGGTCCAATTTGGAAGTCTAGAGGATTCCTGACGGCAGCAGGACATCCCATTAAAAATGCTGACGCAGTCCAGCAGTTAATTGATGCATTACAATTACCAAAAGAGGTAGCTGTCATAAAAGTTAAAGCACATACCAGATGCACTGATCAGGTGAGTAAAGGAAACGCAATGGCCGATGCAGCAGCAAAAACAGCAAAAACAGTAGACCACTCCAAGGGGTAACGATGCACCAGGTAAGCGCTCCCAAAAATCCCTTTGTGTCGGAGGATGCCTTATCCCAGATGCAGGCTCAGGTGCGCCAGGAGGAAGTAGAAAAGTGGGAAAAAGAAGGTGCATGTCTGAATGCAGCAACTGGGGTATGGGGAAGAGGGATGCGTCGATGCCTTCCAAGGGCGTTGTACCCTGCGGTCGCCCAGATGTTACATGGGCCAACCCACCAGTCCAAAACTGCTGTAATGAGCGTGATGCAGAAGCATTGGGTGGCACCAGGCTTTCCCACCTGTATAGAAGGTTTGATCCAGGGATGCATGGTATGTGCTACACATAATCAGGGAAGGGTAGTCAAGACACCACCCAAACACGCCCCTCGGCCCCTCTATCCTTTCCAGAGACTGCAGATTGATTATATTCAGCTGCCAAAATCAGGATCATGGGAGTGTTGGTGTGTTTTATTTATTCTCAGGTTGGCCGGAGGCTTTCCCGATTGCCAAGGCTATGGCTGCGGCGACCGCAAAGAAGCTGCTTGCAGAGGTGGTGTGCAGGTATGGAGTACCAGAGGTGATCGAAAGTGACAGAGGTACACATTTCACAGGTGAAATAATGAATGAAGTCTTGACAGCTCTGGGAATTCAACAAGCTTTTCATACCCCATATCATCCACAAAGCAGTGGAAAAGTAGAAGGACTAAATGGGACATTGAAGTTAAAAAAAAAAAAAAATCCAAAAGGCCATGGCTGAAACAGGGAAATCTTGGCCTGAATGTTTACCATTAGCCCTATATTCAGTAAGGTACACTCCAAATAGGAAAACTGGACTTTCTCCGTATGAAGTACTATTTGGCAAAGTGCCTAGTTTAGGATGTTTCTTTCCCCAAGCACTGGAAATGAGTAACCATGTATTAAGCTCATATGTAAGGGATTTGCATAAAAGACTCAAGAAAGTACATGATAATATCTTCAGTTCTCTTCCAGATCCAAACCAGGATCCTGGGAGTCACAGCCTGCAGCCCGGAGACTGGGTAGTCATTAAAAGACACGTGAGAGAGAGTCTGGATCCGAGATTTGACAGACCTTTCCAAGTTCTACTGACGACAAATACCGCAGTCAAGCTACAAGGCAAGGAAACTTGGATCCACGCATCGCCTTGTAAGAAGATCCTTGGAGAGCCTCCAGAAGAGGAATGATGCTACTAATGACATTTGCTTGCATCCTTGCATTAACGGATGCTTGGAACAGACTTAGCCGTGTAGATGATGATGATAACAGGTTCATTAGACATCACTTAGCTTTAGTGGATGATGCATGATAAGTAATATTTCAAAGTTTATAGATTTGGCACACCGATTAGTATTACAGTATTCAGCTCTGTGTTGTGTGGTACCCATATATAGGAAAGCTGTAACCAATGCAACCGACCCCTCAGGTACCTTCATTTTTCAGGAAGAGATGTATATGAATGTAGGGGATATGGAACAATATACCCCACCTGATCCTCTTGGCAAAACCCTCTATGACGCGATACAATCAAGAGAGTTAGTTTAGGGACAGATGGGAGAACTCCATGTGTTAACCAACATAGGGACCCAGCTGTCTGGGGGCGTCCCATAAGGGGGCAGTCTCTGAGGTAGCTGGGTGAAGAAATCCACCTCCCCTCTCCCCACACATGGACAGTCTCAAAGGTCACCACGCCAAGGGAAAACTTAGTGTTTAGGGGGGATTGTCAAGGTAAATATTCATATACTGTTATTTTTTCATACATATGTATGCTTCGCTTCCATTTTGTTTCATCGCCGCCATTTTAAGAAACAATAAGTTTTTCCTTGTCGAGTGAAACCAGATATATCAAATATAAAAATGCTTCAGCTAAGATTGCACCAGCATCGACCTACACCCACATCTGTTTCCTCTGAGGAAATGTCAAGACGTCTGGGCCAGACCACATCAAGGAGTGTTACAAGGCTGAACCTTAATATGAAATATCAGACCTATTAAGTGCTACATAGATGTAGAACTGAGCCCACGCAGCTATATTTCCCTGCAGATACAGCCTGCTAGAACAAGACGTAATTAATCAGGGATGGTAGGTGCTAAACATAAACAGTTTGCCCATGATTGCAATTGCAAAGGACAATTATAATATGCCCAATGTTTAATGTCATATGTCCATTTCTATATTCTTATATTTTCATATATATATATATACTTGTGTGCTTTGCCTCTATTCTGTGCTCTGAAAAAGTATTTTCCTTACCTCACATGATTCATATCGAAACTTAGTTCAAAGATAGCACCAGTATCCGCCAACATCTGTTCCTGAGACATTGACCCAGATCAACGCCTACTTCTGACAGACAAAGTTGAATCAAGCCATTGGTGACGACCACAATGACATTTAACAATTGAAGACGACATCAACATCTGTCTGGAGACATGGGCCAATCAGGGCTGGCCGGATATTAGATGAATATAGCTTACCCCACGTGGGTCATCCTGTTTGTTATGTCTATATAATCCCGTGTATGCTAATAAAGACAGGACATTGCTGAGATCGGTGCTACTAGTACCATTCCTGAGCGTGCTCTAAGTTTGAACCAGCCTTGTGTCTGACTCATACTTTGATTGGTCGACCCATGCTCTTAATCTAATCTGGAGTGACTGGAGGACGAGTGTTTGACGAGACGACCCCGTCAGTAGCAGTGTGTGGTACTCATTCTATTAGGCCATCTATATTTGACTCCACCAGTGTTCAAATTACTCCGAATTTTTAGCTGCATCTTGCCTGGACAATAATTTTTGGCATAGTAGAAATGTGCGGTACTCATTCTATAAACCAATCCATACAAAGCTCCACCAGCGTTCAAATAACTACGAATTTTTAGCTGTATCTTGCCTGTAAAATAATTGTGGGAATTGTAGCAGTGTGTGGTACTCATTCTGTTAGGCCTCCTATACAAAGCTCCACCAGCTTCAATTAACTACAAATTTTTAGCTGTGTCTAACCTGTAAAATAATTTGGGGCATAGTAGCTGTGTGTGGTACTCATTCTATTAGGCCATCTATACAAAGCTCCACCAGCGTTGAAATTACTAATAATTTTTAACTGCATTTTGCCTGGACAATAATTGTGGGCATAGTTGCAGTGTGTGGTACTTATTCTAATAGGCCATCTATTCAAAGCTCCACCAGCATTCAAATAACTACAAATTTTTAGCTGTATCTTGCCTTTAAATAATTTTGGGCATAGTAGCAATGTGTGGTACTCATTCTGTTAGGCCATCTATACTAAGATCCACCAGAGTTCAAATTACTCCGAATTTTTAGATGCATCTTACTTGGACAAAAATTTTGGGCATAGTATCAGTGTGTGGTACTCATTCTATTAGGCCATCTATACAAAGCTCCACCAGCGTTCAAATAACTATGAATTTTTTAGCTGCATCTGGCATGGACAATAATTTTGGGCATAGCAGCTGTGTGTGGTACTCATTCTATTAGGCCATCTATACAAAGCTCCTCCAGCGTTCAAACAACTACGAATTTTTAGCTGCATCTTACCTGTAAAATAATTTTGGGCATAGTAGCAGTGTGTGGTACTCATTCTATTATGCAATCTATACTAAGCTCCACCAGCGTTCAAATTACTCTGAATTTTTAGCTGCATCTTGACTGGACAATAATTTTGGGCTTAGTAGCAGTGTGTGGTACTCATTCTATTAGGTCATCTATACAAAGCTCCAGCAGTGTTGAAATTAAAAAGAATTTTTAGCTGCATCTTGCCTGAACAATAATTGTGGGCATAGTAGCAGTGTGTGGTACTCATTCTATTAGGCCATCTATACAAAGCTCCACCAGTGTTTTAATAAGTACGTATTTTTAGTTGCATCTTGCCTGGACAATAATTTGGGCTTAGTAGCAGTGTGTGGTACTCATTCTGTTAGGCTATCTATACAAAGCTCCACCAGCGTTCAAATAACTACGAATTTTTAGCTGCAACTTGCCTGGAAAATAATTGTGGGCATAGTAGCAGTGTGTGGTACTCATTCTATTAGGCCATCTATACAAAGCTCCAACAGCGTTCAAATAACTACGAATTTTTAGCTGCATCTTGCATTAACAATAATTTTGGGCATAGTAGCAGTGTGTTGCACTCATTCTATTAGGCAATCTATACAAAGCTCCACCAGCGTTCAAATAACTACGAATTTTTACCTGTATCTTGCTGGACAATAATTGTAGGCATAGTAGCAGTGTGTGGTACTCATTCTATTAGGCCATCTATACAAAGCTCCACCAACGTTCAAATAACTACGAATTTTTAGCTGTATCTTGCCTGAGCAATAATTGTGGGCATAGTAGCAGTGTGTGGTATTCATTCTATTAGACCATCTATACAAAGCTCCATCAGCGTTCAAATAACTATGAATTTTTATTTGCATCTTGCATGGACAATAATTTTGGGCATAGTAGCAGTGTGTGGTATTCATTCTATTAGGCCTCCTATACAAAGCTCCACCAGCGTTCAAATAACTACGAATTTTTAGCTGTATCTAGCCTGTAAAATAATTTGGGGCATATTAGCAGTGTGTGGTACTCATTCTACTAGGCCATCTATACAAACCTCCACCAACATTCAAATAACAATGAATTTTTAGCTGTATCTTGCCTGTAAAATAATTTGGGGCATAGTAGCAGTGTGTGGTACTCATTCTATTATGCCATCTATACAAAGCTCCACCAGTGTTGAAATTACTAATTATTTTTAGTTGCATTTTGCCTGGACAATAATTGTGGGCATAGTAGCAGTGTGTGGTACTCATTCTATTAGGTCATCTATACAAAGCTCCAGCAGTGTTGAAATTACTAAGAATTTTTAGCTGCATCTTGCCTGAACAATAATTGTGGGCGTAGTAGCAGTGTGTTTTACTCATTCTATTAGGCCATCTACACAAAGCTCCACCAGTATTCAAATAACTACAGAATTTTTAGCTGTATCTTGCCTGAACAATATTGTGGGCATAGTAGCAGTATGTGGTATTCATTCTATTAGGCCATCTATACAAAGCTCCACCAACGTTCAAATAACTACGAATTTTTAGTTGCATCTTGCCTGGACAATATTTTGGGGCTTAGTAGCAGTGTGTTGTACTCATTCTATTAGGCCTCTATACAAAGCTCCACCAGCGTTCAAATAACTACGAATTTTAGCTGTATCTTGCCTGTAAAATAATTTGGGGCATAGTTAGCAGTGTGTGGTACTCATTCTATTAGGCCATCTATACAAAGCTCCACCAGGTTCAAATAACAAAATTTTTAGCTGATTTGCCTGTAAATAATTTGGGGCATAGTAGCAGTGTGTGGTACTCATTTCTTTTGGCCATCTATCAAAGCTCCACCAGCATTCAAATAACTAAAATTTTTAGCTGTATCTTGCCTGTAAAATAATTTTGGGCATAGTAGCAGTGTGTGGTACTCATTCTATTAGGCCATCTATACAAAGCTCCACCAGCGTTGAAATTACTAGAATTTTTAGTGCATCTTGCCTGGACAATAATTTGGGCATATAGCTGTGTGTGGTACTCATTCTATTAGGCCATCTATACAAAGCTCCACCAGGTTCAAATAACTAACGAATTTTTAGCTGCATCTTGCCTGAACAATAATTTGGGCAAAGTAGCAGTGTGTGGTACTCTTCTATTAGGCCATCTATACAAAGCTCCACCAGCATTCAAATAACTACGAATTTTTAGCTGTATCTTGCCTGAACAATAATTTTGGGCATAGTAGCAGTGTGTGGTACTCATTCTATTAGGCCATCTATACTAAGCTCCACCAGCTTCAAATTACTCGAATTTTTATGTGCATCTTACCTGGACAATTATTTTGGGCTTAGTAGCAGTGTGTGGTACTCATTCTATTAGGCCATCTATACAAAGCTCCACCAGCTTCAAATAACTACGAATTTTTTTTGCATCTTAAAAAACAAATTTTGGGCATAAGCTGTGTGGACTCATTTATTAGGGCCCTCTATACAAAGCCCCCCCACGTTTTAAATAAAACAATTTTTAGCTGATCTTGATAAAAATTTTGGGCAAAAGTAGCTTGTGTTGGTACTTTTCTATTAGGCCAT
>JARQOD010013834.1:0-13532 GCA_033576555.1 Oophaga sylvatica
GTTTCAGCAATCCTCTGCATAATGTTAGACTGGGCGAGACGCTGGGACCGACGTCTAAGCTGAGCAGAGTCCACTGTGGCCGGAGACAGATGGGAGA
This sequence comes from Oophaga sylvatica, assembly GCA_033576555.1. Classification (NCBI taxonomy): domain Eukaryota; kingdom Metazoa; phylum Chordata; class Amphibia; order Anura; family Dendrobatidae; genus Oophaga; species Oophaga sylvatica. Next base: position 98 of record JARQOD010013834.1, read on the forward strand.
CCGCAGCAGGGACGGCTCGAGATTCCCCTTGTGCAGAAGCGGGAACTCGACCCCTAACACAGGGGCTCTCCAAACACCACATGGTGTCCGCTAACGATTGGAGTTAATTTTCCATTAAAAAAGTCAAATGGCGCTCCTTCCCTTCTGAGCTCTGCCGTGCGCCCAAACAGTGGTCCCCCCCACATATGGGGCACCAGCATACGCAGGTAAAACTGGCCTACAGCCTTTAAAAAAAAAAAAAGAACGGCTCTGGCTCACGGCCTCCTTCACCTTCAGGGGACAATTGATGGTTTCATTTAAGCCGTAAACCAGACTCTGGGTACAGAAGATGTGTTTTTAAGCGAGCCAAGCAGGCTCACGAGGTCTTTTGCTCTCATCCTAGGTTCAAGGAATTGCCGCCACCGAGTGTAGCAGACAAATGCTTCTCTGGGTACAGAGCTATCAGCCCCGGACCTCCTTAAGGAATTGGCAGAAGCTTCCGCAGTTGATTTCCCCATCTCTCGTTTGGCGTCTAAATCACTGCTTTCCCTCCCTAGTGGGTCCTCTATAAAAGATCCGTCTGACTGTCTCGCTGAGACTTGGCTCGGTCAGGGCCAGAGGCATCAGGTTCTGCGCTCTCCCCTCCTTTTGCGGCTAACTAGGTAGCCAAGGCTTTGATGTTTTGTTCGTAGTCCCTGACTGAGGACTACATGGTAGGGACGTTCCTACAGAGGTATTCGAAATCACCTTATGGTTGAGATTTTGGCGGGATGTCAACTGCCATTCTAAACTAACGCAGCAGCTAGGCAGCCTGGGTCGACTCAACCTTAAAGAACTCCCTTACTCCTTTGCCATATCGGAGTGGCCGTTTTTTTTCGGCGAGAAGTTGGATCAGCTCATATCCGATATCACTGGAGGGAGAAGCAGTCCTCTCCCTCAGCAGAGGGTTAGGCAGGCCTTTCGTCGCAGGCCTTAGGCGCAATTTAAGGCTTTTCGCAACCATGGGGAGTCACAAGCGACAGTGGTCCAGGACCCAGCCAGGCCCAGAGGACTCAGGTCTAACACAGAACCAATCCATTGGAAGATTGCGCTCCAATCAGCCAAGATATATGGGATCTAGGTCCCAGAGATTTTCGGCTAAATGGCTGGAGGCAGAGTCCAGTCCGTTACTCCAGAGTAGGCGGCCGCCTACTCCAGTTTTCGTCCCACCTGGTTCGCAGTCACCTGCGACAGGTAGGTCAGGGACATAATATTCTTAAGGATAGAATTAGTCGGTTTCCTTCTAACGAGGTTTGTTTCCTCTCGTTTTCCCAAAATGGAGTAGGCCATCGGGTTCCTTCAACAGGCCGGCGTAGTCATCCCAGTACCATAGGACGAAGGAGGCTTCGGGTTCTACTCCAACCTGTTTGTAGTTCACAGGAAGGACGGATCCGTGAGACCCATTTTTGACTTTAATGGCTTTATCAGGCTGCGACACTTCTGGATGGAGTCGCCCCGTTCGGTTATAGCTAACATGGAAAGGGGGGAAGATTTGGCGTCAATCGACGTCCAAGACGGTTGGACACTCTGTCTCACTTGGAATGGTTAGTGAATTCCAGGAAGTCGTCTTCCGTGCCGTCTCGGAGGATCACCTTTTTGGGAATGATCTTCGACATAGCGCGGGGGTTGAATATTCTCCCACCGGAGAACACCTTGCTTCTTCTCTGAGAGATCCGGATCCTTCGCCGGCCGGTCCCCCACACGATTTGGGTCTGCATGGGGGTCTTAGGGAGAATGATGGCACCAACAGAGGTAGTACCTTTTGCGCAGCTCCATCTTCGTCCTTTGCAGCACGGTCTTCTCAAGGTTTAGAACAGTAGTCCTTGCTCCCTAGACCGCCGATGCCGGCTGTCTCCTCAAGTTAGACTGGCTCTGATATGGTGGACGAGGAACTCGTCACTTCAAGGGGTTTTTCCCCCTATCCATGGGCTGGTAGGCCCGACAGACGCCAGCCTTCTCGGATGGGGAGCGGTGTTTTTTCCACCACACAATCCAGGAACGTTCGCTCAGCAGGAGTCAGCTCACCCGACCAATAGATAAGAGATTCAAGCAGTTCGGATGACCCTGCGGTGCTTTTGTCACCATTTGGCGGGTCACCCATCCGGATTCAGTCAGACAATGACACGGTCGTGGCTTACATAAATCATCAGGGAGTACCCGAAGCCGGGCGGCCATGCGCGAACTGAAGCAAGTCCTAGGATGGGCCGAGTGGAACCACTCGGTGCTGTCGGTGGTGCACAATCCCGGCGAGCAGAACTGGGCAGCGGATTTTCTCAGCCATCAGGGTCGGGCATCCTGGGAGTGGTCCCTACATCCTGACGTATTTCAGTAGATTGGCCGGCGTTTGAGCACGCCAGATAGTGATCTGATGGCCTCCAGGAACAATGCCAAGGGGGTCAGTTTTGTCTCTCTGTACAGTGATCCGCAGGCAATTGCGGTGGACTCTCTGGTTCCGTCATGGAATCAATTTCACCTCCCATACTTGTTCCCTCCGCTAACTCTGCTACCCAGGGGAATCGAGACAGAGGGAGGCCCGGCGATATTAATCATTCAGGATTGACCTTGTCGGTCACCGGTAGGCAGATCTGGTGCAGCTGCTCACCGACGTATCGTGGCGTCTACCAGACCACGCAGAGCTACTCTACCAGGGCCTGGTTTACCACCAGAACTCAGGATCCCTATGTTTGACGGCCTGGCCGTTGAATCTTAGATTCTATCCCGGGCAGGGGTCTCCCAGAGAGTCACTACCACAATGACCAAACGCTCAAGGGCCGGCTTCAGCTCGGGTCTATCACCATATTTGGAGGGTCATTGTTAGGTGGTGCAGGGAACATAGTTATTCCCCGCTACAGTTCTCGATTCCCAACATTCTGGCTTTTCTCCAGGCCGGTCTAGATGCAAGTCTAATTCCAAGTATTCCTAGAAGACAGGTATCGTTTTTTTTTGTTTTTTTTGATAGCCATAACTTCCATTAGGCGGGTCTCGGAACTGGCAACTCTTTTGCTGAGCCCCATACTTACTCTTTCACCAGGATAAGATGGTGCTTAGACCTAATTTGCCCATTTACCAAGGCTCATGTCATTCTTTCATATCAACGAACACATTGTTTTAGCCTGGTTCTCGCCAGGCACCAACGCATTGGGTGGAGAAGGCTCTCCACACGCTGGACCTGGTGAGAGCATTCAGGAGGTATGTATCGCGGACGAAAACAGGTTTGTAAGGCGGCAACCTGTTCTAGCTTGCATACCTTCTCCAAGCATTATAATATCCATACCCAGGCTTCGGCGGATGCGAGTCTGGGTAGAAGGATTCTGCAGGCGGCGGTGGCACACCGATAGACTATGCCTGACATGATGACTGACACTGTGTAAGTGGTCTCCCACCCAAGGGACTGCTTTAGGACGTCCCACAGTCCTGTGTCCCCCAATAAGACGAAGGAGAAATACGGATTTTTGTGTTACTCATCGTAAAATCCTTTTCTCCGAGACGCTCATTGGGGGACACAGTGCCCACCCTTTTTTAGCCAGATGGCTTTATTTTGATTTAACTTTATGTTCTTGGTGGGTTTAATTCTGTACATGTTGTTCCTGTGGTGATGTTGATTTGTGCTTCGTTCTCCTACTGCTTTTGCACCAAACTGAGTTAGCCTACGGCCAGTAGCAGGGTGTATATGACGGAGGCGGAGCTAACTTTTTTTTATGTTTACTTAGTGTCGACCTCCTAGCGGCAATAGCCACACTCACAGTCCACAGTCCTGTGTCCCCCAATGAGCGTCTCGGAGAAAAGGATTTTACGGTGAGTAACACTAAAATCCGTATTTCATTATCATTAGTCCAAAAACCTCTAATTTTGGATAATAAAGGTATCTTTCTTAACACAACTTGGGTAGACCGGGATTGGCAACGCGTGTGGGGGGGGCCCATTGTGAAGTTTGCTGTGGGGCCCTGCCATTCCTAGTTACGCCCCTGTGCAGAATATTATAATATACAGATCATATAATGCAGAATATTATAATATACAGCTCATCTGCTACAAAATATTATAATATACAGATCATATACTGCAGAATATTATAATATACAGCTCACCTGCTGCAGAATATTAAAATATACAGTTCATATACTGCAGAATATTATAATATACAGCTCATCTGCTACAAAATATTATAATATACAGATCAAATACTGCAGAATATTATAATATACAGCTCACCTGCTGCAGAATAATAAAATATACAGCTCATATACTGCAGAATATTATAATATACAGCTCACCAGCTGAAGAATATTATAATATATAGCTCACCTGCTGCAGAATATTATAATATACAGATCATATACTGCAGATTATTATAATATACAGCTCATATACTGCAGAATATTATAATATACAGCTCACCAGCTGCAGAATAATATAATATACTGTACACCTGCTGCAGAATATTGTAATATACAGCTCACCAGCTGCAGAATATTAAATATACAGCTCACCTGCTGCAGAATATTATAATATATAGCTCACCTGCTGCAGAATATTATAACATACAGCTCACCTGCTGCAGAATATTATAATATACAGCTCAGATACTGCAGAATATTATAATATACAGCTCACCTGCTGCAGAATATTATAATATATAGCTCACCTGCTGCAGAATATTATAATATACAGATCAGATACTGCAGAATATTATAATATACAGCTCATATACTGCAGAATATTATAATATACAGCTCACCTGCTGCAGAATATTATAATATACAGCTCACCAGCTGCAGAATATTATAATATACAGTCACCTGCTGCAGAATATTATAATATACAGCTCATATACTGCAGAATATTATAATATACAGCTCATCTGCTACAAAATATTATAATATACAGATCAAATACTGCAGAATATTATAATATACAGCTCACCTGCTGCAGAATAATAAAATATACAGCTCATATACTGCAGAATATTATAATATACAGCTCACCAGCTGCAGAATATTATAATATACAGCTCACCTGCTGCAGAATATTATAATATACAGCTGAGATACTGCAGATTATTATAATATACAGCTCATATACTGCAGAATATTAATATACAGCTCATCTGCTGCAGAATAATATAATATACTGTACACCTGCTGCAGAATATTGTAATATACAGCTCACCTGCTGCAGAATATTATAATATACAGCTGAGATACTGCAGATTATTATAATATACAGCTCATATACTGCAGAATATTATAATATACAACTCACCTGCTGCAGAATAATATAATATACTGTACACCTGCTCACGCTGCAGAATATATAATATACAGCTCATATACTGCAGAATATTATAAATACAGCTCATGCTGCAGAATATTATAATATACAGCTCACTCTGCAGAATATATAATATACAGCTCAACTGCAGAATATTATAATATACAGCTCTACTGCAGAATATTATAATATACAGCTCATATACTGCAGAATATTATAATAACAGCTCACCTCTGCAAATATTATAAATACAGCTCAATCTGCAGAATATATAAATACAGCTCATACTGCAGAATATTATAATATACAGCTCATCTGCAGAATAATAATAACAGCACTCTGCAGAATATTAAAATACAGCCACTGCAGAATATAAATATACAGCTCACTGCAATATTATAATAACAGCTCAATCTGCAGAATATTAATTACAGCTCACCTCGCAGAATATTATAATATACAGCTCATTCTGCAGAATAATAAATACAGTATAGCAAATATTAAATACAGCTCAATCTGCAGAATATTATAATATACAGCTCACTGCTGCAGAAATAAATACAGCTCACCGCTGCAGAATATTAAAAACACTCATCTGCAAATATATAAATACAGCCTCTCTGCAGAATATATAATATACACTCATACGCAGAAATTAAATAACACTCATCTGCAGAATATTATAAAACAGCATCTGCAGAATATTATAATAACAGCTCAACTGCAGAATATTATAAATACACCATACTGCAGAATAATAATATACAGCTCACCCTGCGATATTAAAATACATCATCTGCAAAATTATATAACTCAACTGCAGATATTATAATAACACTCATACTGCAATATTATAATATAAGCTCACTGCAAATATTATAATAACAGCTCATTCTGCAGAATATTATAAATACACTCACCCTGCAAAATTATAATATACAGCTCTACTAGAAATTATAATAACAGCAACCGCTGCAGAATATTATAATATACACTCATCTGCAAATATTATAATATACAGCTCATCTGCAAATATTAATATACAGCTCATACTCAGAATATATAATACAGCTCACTGTAGATATTAAATATACAGCCAATCGCAAATATAAATAACAGCTCACTCTGCAGAATATATAATAAACACAACTGCAGAAATATAATATACAGCTCACTGTGCAGAATATATAATATACAGCTCATTGCAGAATATTAATATACAGCTCATCTCAAATATTAAATATACAGCTCATCTGCAGAATATTATATATACACTAATCTGCAGAAATAAAATAACAGCAACTGCAAATATATAATATACACTCACCTCAGAATATATAAAACAGCTCACACTCGAAATCTGCAGAATATTATAATATACAGCTCACCTGCTGCAGAATATTATAATATACAGCTCACCTGCTGCAGAATATTATAATATACAGCTCATTACTGCAGAAAATTTTAATATACAGCTCACTGCTGAGAATATTATAATATACAGCTCAACATCTGCAGAAATATTATAATATACAGCTCACTGCTGCAAAATTATATATACATCAATGCAGAATATAATATCAGCTCACTCTGCAGAATAAATATAATCACATAGAATATAATAACACTCATCTGCAGAATATATATAATATACAGCTCACCTGCTGCAGAATATTATAATATACACTGCAAGCAATAATTATAATAAACAGCTCATATAAGCAGAATATTAAATATACACTCACCTGCTGCAGAATATTATAATATACAGCTCATATACTGCAGAATATTATAATATACAGCTCACCTGCTGCAGAATATTATAATATACAGATCATATACTGCAGAATATTATAACATACAGCTCATATACTGCAAAATATTATAACATACAGCTCACCTGCTGCAGAATATTATAACATACAGTTCATATACTGCAGAATATTATAATATACATGTGATGAACGGGCACGCGGTCCGCCACACGTAGCCCGGGGTATCACGGCTTGTGATCCCTCCGTGCTGCAAATGTGACGAAAACGCGCACACACCGACGGCTGCTGCCGTCCGACCCAGTAAACTGCAGGGATTTATAATTATCCCACTGCCACTTAGGAACTTGCAGCTCTCTGGCGCCCCCCTTACCCTCAGGTCAGTTAGGGAACTGCACCTAGGATAATTGGTCGCCAGACGGGTCACTTGGATGTGTGCTGGCTATTGGGCACGCTGCAGTGAGGGAATTATAATTACTCCTGGCTGCAGCCAGGCAGTACCCTTATAAACCCCGCTCCGTCACTGCCAGCGTCACCCAATAGATTAACACTTTACACCCCTTTCTTTTAGCTGCCACCAGCTACGGCTTTTGATGAACAATTTATCAAGAGGGTCCGTAGCAACCCCAAAACAGTAGCGTAGTGCTTCAGGCACGTGCAAATTCGTTTATAGAGCAGGAGAAAACAAACTAATAAATTTATAGGTTTATTCCTTAAAAACCAGGCAGTGCTTATATAATATAAAAAGATGTAACAAACTGAGACAATATCGTTATATACAGATGCAGTTATAAAATAAAATGGGATTAAGAATGAAAGATAACTCACATGGTTGTTAGCTCATTACAGGCAAGCCAGGCTGGGGGAAGGAGCCACACGTCATAGTTCATTGGTAGATCTCTTACTCAGGACATCCCAGCAGAAAAGTAAAAGCTAAGGAACTTCACTGCAAGACTTATGCATGTCAGCTTCTGACCTCACAAAAAGGGCTGGTCCTCTGGCCACCTCCCCTGGCTGCAAGCTATGGTTTGAGCTCTGCAATATCATAAGGTTCATAACTCGTCCTGTGAACCTAGCAGAATAACGGCAGACCTATCAATGATCTCACTCCAAAATGACGGTTCCAATGAGCCCACACTTGGGTGGGCTAGTACATGGGGCACCCGAGAATTCCATTTCTCGGGTTCTGTTGGAGTTACGGGTTTACCAGTACCACGGGAACGATGCCCGTCGGCGCATGGTTCAACACAGTAACTTTCGTGTTTCTAGCGAATGCTCCCACCGTGTTATTAACCAAAAAAGAATGAATTCTCCAAAATGGCTGCTATAGGAAGAAAGCACGTGTGCAGACAATGCAGGACCCCTGCGGTGAAGCGGGAAAACTTCCAGCACTGGCAGCTCACATTACACTGCCTGAGTGCAGGCTGGGGGTTGGTGAGAAGTATGAGAGCTGCAGAGAGAAGGAGGGGGCTTTGCTTGGTGGGCTTTCAGCAGTACAAAAAAAAAAGATGAGGACAGCAATTCCAGCACAGCACTCATCACACCTCCCCCCCTTAGAGGGCGCTACGGAGGCATGACCTGTCGGTAATCCGACTTGCGCACCTCAGCGGGTTCGCCACGTCGTGATAACCCATCAGCATTCCCATGATCACTGCCTTTCTTGTGTTGTACGGCAAAATCATACTGCTGCAGGGCAAGGCTCCAGCGTAGCAACCTACCATTGGTTCCGGACACTGTGTGCAGCCAGCTCAGAGGGTTGTGGTCGGTGACCACCTTGAAGGTGCGCCCGTACAGGTAGGGCTGCAAACGTTGCAGTGCCCAGACCATGGCCAGGCACTCCTTCTCGATGGTGGAGTATGCCACTTCCCTTGGCAGAAGTTTCCGGCTCAGGTACAACACGGGGTGCTCCTGGTTCCCCGAATCAACCTGGCTGAGTACAGCACCGAGGCCAAATTCGCTGGCGTCAGTCTGTACCAGGAATGGCCGACTGCTGTCGACGGCTTTCAACACTGGAGAGCTGCACAGGGCTGTTTTCAAAGCTCGGAATGCCACCTCACAGCCATCTGTCCAGTTGACTGTTTGGGGTAGACCGCCCTTGGTGAGGTCCGTCAAGGGTTTTGCAATGGCGCTATAGTTCGGTACGAAACGCCTATAGTACCCTGCAGTGCCCAGGAAGGACTTCACCTGCTTTTTGGTCCTGGGGGTGGGCCAGGACACGATCGCGTCCACTTTCTCGGGCTCTGGACTCATGGAACCCCTGCCTACCCGGTGCCCCAGGTAGTGGACCTCCCTCATGCCCATCTGGCATTTTCCCGGCTTGATGGTCAGACCTGCCTGGTGAATACGCTTGAGCACCTCCTGGAGATGCTGAAGGTGTTCCTCCCAGGTGGAACTGAAGACGGCAATGTCGTCCAGGTACGCCACAGCGTACTCCTCCAGTCCCTGAAGCAGGTGGTTGACCATCCGCTGGAAAGTGGCAGGGGCATTCTTCATGCCGAAAGGCATGACCGTGGACTCGTACAGTCCAAAAGGGGTGATAAAGGCAGATTTCTCCTGCGCCGCAGGGCTCAGGGGAATCTGCCAGTATCCCCGGCTCAGATCCATGATGGATATGTACTTGGCATTCGCCAACCGCTCCAGCAGATCCTCGATGCGTGGCATTGGGTGCGCATCAGAGGTAGTGATGGCGTTGAGCCCCCTGTAGTCCACGCAGAACCGGGTGGTCCGATCCTTTTTGGCACGAGAACTACAGGTGAGGCCCACGCGCTTTTGGACTGCCGGATCACCCCCAGCTGCAACATCTCATGGATCTCCTGGCGCATAATCTGCTGCACTTCCTCAGAGATCCGATAAGGTGTCCGCCGTAACGGGGCGTGATTCCCGGTGTCCACCTCGTGGACTGCTAACTCGGTCCTTCCGGGTCGGTTCGTGAACTCGGCCCGGAAGGGTTCCAGAGTGGTCAGCAACTGCAACCGCTGGGAGACGGTTAGCGAGGCATTTACCTCCATGTCCTCAATGGACCCATTGGCATTAGCTTGGGCCAGCATGTCTAGGAGGGGATCCTCTTCCCCGTCCTCGGGCAGATTGCAGACCGGTAGGACGCAGGCTTCACGTTCATGATGGGCCTTCATCATGTTGACGTGAAAGGCCTTGCGCCTACCCCGAGTGTGGTCAAGCGTGACCACGTAGGTGGCTGGGTTGAGCTGTTGGTGCACGACGTACGGGCCTTCCAGGCTGCCTGAAGCTTATCCTTTGGTACGGGGACCAGCACCCACACCTTTTGACCCACCTGGTAGGTCCGCTCCCGGGCGTTCTGGTCGTACCAGTGCTTCTGGTCAGCCTGAGCCTGCGTCATGTTGTCATGCACCAACTGCGTCAAGGTCTGCATCTTGTCGCGGAAGCGCATGACATAATCCACGATGGACACTTCCGTGGGGTTTGGCTCATCTTCCCAGGATTCTCTTATCAACCCAAGGGGTCCCCGGACTCGCCTACCATACAGGAGCTCGAAGGGGGAGAACCCCGTCGAGGCCTGCGGGACTTCTCTGTAGGCAAATAGCAGGTGTGGGAGGTACCGCTCCCAATTGCGTCCCTGGGTCTCAACCAGCATGCGGAGCATCTGTTTGAGGGTACCGTTAAAGCGCTCACACAAACCATTGGTCTGTGGGTGATACGCACTCGATACCATACGCGTCACCTGCATTTTGCTGCAGAGAGCCTTCATTAGGCGAGACATAAATTGGGTCCCTTGATCGGTAAGCATCTCCCTGGGAAATCCTACCCGTGAAAAGATGGTCACCAGTGCATCCGCCACCTTATCTGCCCTAGTTGAGGACAGAGCTACTGCCTCCGGGTACCGGGTAGCGTAGTCTACCACAGTCAGGATGTAACACTTAGCTAACATAAATGAATTCAAGTCTCCAGGTCCAGATGAATTACACCCCAGGGTACTGAAGGAGATAGCAGAAGAAATTCTTGAACCACTGTCCATAATCTTTGAAAATTCTTGGAGAACAGGAGAAGTCCCAGAAGACTGGAGAAGAGCAAATGTTGTTCCTATCTTCAAAAAGGGGAAGAAGGTGGACCCAGGGAACTACAGGCCGGTGAGTCTGACTTCTATACCAGGAAAGATCTTTGAACAAATTATTAAAGAACATGTATGCAAGTACCTGGATAAGAATGAAGTGATTAAACAGAGTCAGCATGGGTTTGTAACTAATAAGTCATGTCAGACTAACTTAATTTCCTTCTATGACAGAATCACTGACTGGGTGGATCAGGGAAATGCTGTAGATATAGTATATCTTGACTTCAGCAAAGCATTTGACAAAGTATCTCACACAATCCTTATTGAAAAAATGACTAAGTATGGAATGGACAAGGCAACTGTTAGGTGGATTCATAACTGGCTTAGTGATCGGACCCAAAGAGTGGTTGTAAATGGCTGCACATCCAGTTGGAAGAATGTCTCAAGTGGGGTACCACAAGGCTCTGTTTTGGGCCCTGTATTGTTCAACATCTTTATCAATGATTTAGATGAAGGAATTGAGGGTAAACTGATCAAATTTGCTGATGACACAAAGCTAGGAGGGGTAGCTAATACTAGAGAAGAGAGAGAGAGGATTCAAAAAGATATACATAAACTGGAGCAGTGGGCAGCAACTAACAGAATGGATTTTAACAGGGAAAAATGCAAAGTACTACATCTGGACAATAAAAATGAAAAAAGCATATACAAAATGGGAGGAATAGGGCTAAGTAACAGCACATGTGAAAAAGACTTGGGTATACTAATTGATCACAGACTTAACATGAGTCAACAGTGTGATGCAGCAGCAAAAAAGGCAAATGCAATTCTAGGATGTATCAACAGAAGCATACAGTCTAGATCACGTGAGGTCATTATTGCCCTCTACTCCTCTTTGGTCAGACCTCATCTGGAATACTGTGTCCAGTTTTGGGCACCACATTTTAAAAAAGACATCAACAAACTGGAGCAAGTTCAGAGAAGAGCCACCAGAATGGTGACCGGTCTGCAAACCATGTCCTATGAGGAATGGTTGCAGGATTTGGGAATGTTTAGCTTGCAAAAAAGAAGACTGAGAGGAGACTTAATAGCTGTCTACAAATATCTCAAGGGCTGTCACATTGTAGAAGGATCATCTTTATTCTCATTTGCACAAGGAAAGACTAGAAGCAATGGGATGAAACTGAATGGAGGAGACACAGATTAGATATTAGAAAAACTTTTTGACAGTTAGGGTGATCAATGAGTGGAACAGGCTGCCACAAGAGGTGGTGAGTTCTCCTTCAATGGAAGTCTTCAAACAGAGGCTGGATAGACATCTGTCTGGGATGATTTAGAGAATCCTGCTTTGAGCAGGGGTTGGACCAGAAGGCCCAGGAGGTCCCTTCCAACTCTACCATTCTATGATTCTATGATTCTATGATTCTATTGCTTTCCAGAGCTGCTGGGGACGGCCAGCGGGCCCACAATGTCCACCGCGATCCTCTGGAAAGGCTCCTCTATCACTGGCAACGGGATCAGGGGAGCCTTAAGAGCAGGCCCCGCCTTCCCCACTCTTTGACAGGTGATACAGGAGCGGCAGTAGTTAGTCACATCTGTCCCCATCTTGGGCCAATAGAAGTGTTGAGACAGCCGTGCCTTAGTTTTGCTAATCCCCAAGTGTCCAGCAAGTGGAATCTCATGGGCAATCCTCAACAACTCACCTCGGAACTGGTGCGGGACGACCAGCTGTTTTTCCCTCAACCACTCCTTTTGGGAACCTCCGGGTACTGTCTCCCGGTACAACCTTCCTCGTTCCCAGAACACCCTCTCCTTATCAGTCACGGAGGTGGGCGTCTCGGCGAGGTGCCTCAAGTTCCCCAGGCTCGCATCTGAGTGCAGAGCGGCCTGGAACTCCTGGCTGGAGGCAGCCAGAAGTGACGTCAGGGTTCCTTCCTCACTGGGACCCTCTGGGACCGGCTCTGGGTCCACCTCTGGTTCAGTCTCTCCTGTAGCGGAGGAGGGTCCAGATGGCAGGGCGCTACCTGCGATCCGGGCACTCTGACTGCGGGTGACAGCAGCTACATATGCAGTCTCCCCGGGGATTTCTATAGACACATCAGCCTGCGCTGCTATGGGCTCTACTTCCCCCTCCACCCCCAACACTTCAGGAGCAGTGCTACTTATGGGCCAGTTACCTTCCTCGGTGGCAATGGTCAGTGTCATGGCATCACCTTCCTCCCGGTTCCCATGCACCTCCCCATTTCCTTGAGCACTGTCGCTTGCTTATAATATACAGCTCAACTACTGCAGAATATTATAAAATACAGATCATTACTGCAGAATATTATAATATACAGCTCACTGC
>JARQOD010013835.1:0-13532 GCA_033576555.1 Oophaga sylvatica
AGGGGCCACGTCGTTGCTACATGCCACACACGTTAGCGTCACGAACGAGATCGCTAAATAGTGACGTATTTTAGCGATCTCGTTAGCGACGCTGTTTAGTGTGGCATACCCTTTAGATTGCCACTCCGGATGCCTGGGATTATCATGTCAATACCTTTTACTCTCAATAGGGAGCTATCACAATTGTGAAATGATTTGAAATGACGGGGTAACGTCCTAAGTGTGGTTGGATCATCGTGGTCAGACGCCGCCTGGATGCCCAAAACATGTTCCCGTGTGCGCACTTTCAATTGACGAGTTGTCATACCCACATATATGAGGTTGCAGGGACATGTGGCAAAGTAGATAACATAGCGAGAGTTACAAGAAATGGCTTGCCGAATCTCATAAGTTCTTGTCCCTGCAGAAATTAGAGAAGGTGGCACTACGGTCGATGTTTGGGCAGGCGACGCACCGACCACACGGAGCACAACCACACCTAGGGCGTCCAGCCTGAAAAATACCATGGCTGGTATCAACATGATAATGACTGTGTACTAACTGATCTTTCAAATTGGTGGATCGTCTAAAGGTGATGCTGGGTTTGTCAGGAATAAATTGTTTTATGATGGAATCATTTTGGAGAATGGGCCAGGCCTTTTGAAGGCAATGTCTCATACGAGCAGCCTGAGAATGGAAGCCTGTTATGAATCTAACGGTCCCAATAGAATTGCTTTTTCTACCTTTATTGTATAGTAATGAGTGACGGGTAGAATGTTTTGCCCGATTATAGGCTCTTTTTAAACCCGTCTACTATAGCCCCTCTCTTTAAAGCGTTGAAACAGATCACATGCTTCTTTTTCAAACTCATTATCATTGGAGCAAATCCTGCGAATCCGCAAGAACTGCCCCACTGGAATCGAGTTAATGAGAGGTCTTGGATGGGCGGAAGTGGCATGCAATAACATATTGGTGGAAGTTTCCTTTCTGTGGACACCAGTTTGTAAAGTATCATTCTCATCTCTAATCACTTTGACATCAAGAAAGTCAATGACATTGGTGTTTGAATTAGATGTAATATGGATATTCTTGTCATTAATATTGATGTCAGATAGAAAATTACCTAAGGAAATGGAATCCCCCTGCCAGATCAAAAATATGTCATCAATGTACCGCACCCAAAAGGGGATGCGGTCCATTGATGACATACGATCCGGCAGGTGGAGGTCCCTCTCCCACAGCCCCAGGAACAGGTTGGCGTACGACGGGGCAAAAGAAGCACCCATTGCTGTACCCTGGAGCTGCAGGTAGAAGGACCCCTTGAAAATAAAAAAATTGTGGGTCAGAGAAAATTCCAGGAGTTCCAAGACGAGTTGAATGATCCCCAAAGGTAAATTTGACATATTCAAAAACTACTTAGTAGCGAATATGCCATCTGAATGTTTTATATTGGTATAAAGGGATTCAACATCCCCAGTAACCAATAGTGTATTCGGACCAACATGGAGACCATCAATCCGTCTTAAGAATTCACTGGTGTCGACAAGAAAGGAAGGGAGACTTTCAACCAAAGGTTGTAATTTCGAATCGATCCAAAGATTGACCTTCTCTAAATAATTACCAGATCCGGATATGATTGGACGTCCTGGGGGCGTATCGATATTTTTATGAATTTTTGGTAAAAGATATAGAGTGGAAATAGTAGGTTCCTGAATTTGTAGTGCTGAAGCCAGATCTTTAGTGATAACCCCCTTGGACACAGCGGTTTGAAGGATTTTAACCAGCTGTTCCTTAAAGGATAGAAGGGGGTTGTAGGAAAGCCTTTTGTAGCAGGTTTTGTTGTTTAATTGTCTAAAGGCCTCCTTTTCATAAAGTGTTTTAGGCCAGATAACAATATTACCGCCTTTATCTGCTGGCTTCAGCACTACATCAGGTAACGCCCGCAGGACGTCCAATCTCTCACGTTCTTTTTTCGTCAAATTGTCCCTAGGGATCTTTCTAGATATTTGCATAAAATCCTTGGTCACTACCTGCACAAAGAGATCAATCGGAGCACACGTGGTAAGAGGAGGAATGTAATGTATGTAGTACAGTTCATATAGCGTCTTGTGCTTGGGTGCGATGAACATACATGAGACACAGGTTTGATATAGAAAAGTCCTGTATTACTTCATACAAGTTGGCAGAAATAGTCACACAGTTTGCAGACACAGAAACAGGAGACACAGCAGGCCAGAGCAATCCAAGCTCAGCAATCACTCTCCAATACAGATTCAGGATCTTCTTCTCTGTTACCGTAAGTCCATGCAAACGTGGGTCTTTCAAAGAGCAGGGTTCAGAGTCCACAAGTGCTTCAGAGTTCCTCAGTAGGAATAGCTGGAGTACAAGGTCCAAGGCTTACAGGAGTCAAGTCACAGGTTCACTGCAGGCTAGATTCTGAAGCACTGATTGCTCAGCTGTGGCTGCTTAAGAAGCAAAGGAGAGAATCAGGGCGGGAACATGCAAGCTGGAAACTCCATTTTGACTGAGGGCAAGATAGCTGCAGCAAGACAGAAAGTAAAATGGCTGACGAACAAACTGAGTTTCAGGAATATATACATAGAACCTTACATTACTCCCCCCTTAAGGACAACCTCCGGATGACCTCAGACCAGGCTTGTGTGGGTACCTCTGATGAAACTGACGGAGCAAGCGAGGAGCATTAACGTTATTGACCGGTTCCCATGAGTTGTCCTCCACTGGGTAGCCCTGCCATTTAATCAGATATTGTAACTGATTTCTATACAACCTGGAATCTAAAATCCTTTCCACCACAAATTCTTCCTGACCATCGACTAGCACTGGGTCAGGGCAAGGAGAGGAATGTCCAGGAAACGTATTGGGTGTCGCAGCCTTTAGTAGGGATACATGAAGACAGGGTGGATTCTCATAGTTCTGGGCAGTTGAAGACGACAAGCAACGGCACTTATAATTTTACTGATTTATAGGGTCCAATGTACTTATGTCCCAACTTAGACGATGGAATCCTTAACTTAAGATTTCTGGTTGACAGCCAGACCAAGTCTCCTACCTTGAAAGCTGGTGCAGGTTTACGAAATTTATCTGCTGCTTTCTTGTACCTTTCTTGAGCCGATTCCAGATTTTCCTTTAGAAGATCCATATTCTTCTGTAAAGACGTGATTCTTTCAGCTACTGCTGGTAAAGGCGTTTCTATGGGAAATCGTGGTAGAATGTTAGGATGATAACCTAGATTAGAGTAAAAAGGAGACTGTTTAGTGGAGGCACTCTGAGAGTTGTTATAACGAGAACTCAGCTAATGGAAGTAGATCCACCCAATCATCCTGTAGGTGGCAGATAAAGCAGCGGAGATACTGCTCCAGGGTTTGATTGGTTCGTTCGGTCTGTCCATTAGTCTGGGGATGAAAAGCAGAAGAAAGGTTTACTTTAATGTCCAATGCTGCACAGAAATTTTGCCAAAACCTAGAAGTGAATTGCACCCCTCGATCCGAAATAACCTCATCCGGTACTCCATGTAAGCGAAACACATCTTTAATCATCAAATCTGATGTCTGTTTTGCAGTGGGTAAGCCGACACAAGGGATAAAATGAGCTGCCTTTGTTAGACGGTCAACCACCACTAGAATGGTGTTCTTCCCCTGAGAGGTTGGTAACTCCACAATGAAGTCCATAGAAATGGATCCCCACGGGCGGGACGGGGTGGGAAGAGGCTGTAACAGACCAGTTGGTGAGGAGCGAGGTGTTTTGCATCTTGCACAGACCTCACATGAAGTGACATAATTCAAAACATCCTTCCTGCAAGTGGGCCACCAAAAGAAACGAGAAAGAAATTCCTGTGTCTTTAGAATTCCTCTATGCCCAGCTATCTTGGAATCGTGAATGAGTTGCAATACTCTCAATCTGACTGTTTCAGGAATATACAGGCGTTGTCCCTGAATCCACACACCATTCTTAAAGACAAGACTTACGTCCCTTGGGGGTTGTGCCAAAAAGGAATCCGCATGGTATGCTTCCTTGATGTCCTTAAGTAGGTCTTGATTATGAATTACTCCTAGGAATCTAGAGTCAGGAAGAATAGTCTTAGGAGGAGTAATTGGACGTGTCTCTGCTGAGTAAATCCTAGAGAGTGCATCAGCCTTTCCATTGCGCGATCCTGGTCTATAAGAGATGATAAAATTAAATTGGTTTAAGAAAAGATTCCAGCGAGCCTGGCGAGGAGTCAGGCACTTAGCCGACCTGATAAACTCAAGGTTACGATGGTCTGTCAGGACGACTATTTGCTGTGCAGCTCCCTGAAGAAGGTGTCTCCATTCTTTGAAGGCGGCAATAATGGCCAACAACTCTCTATTGCCCACATCGTAGTTCCTCTCAGCCGAAGACAACTGCTGGGAAAAGAAGGCACAGGGATGTAAGACATTCTTCTCACCTGTTCTCTGAGAGAGTATAGCTCCAACGGCACAGTCTGAAGCATCCACCTCTATTATGAAGGCAAGCTCGGGTTGGGATGTACTAGGATAGGTGCAGTGGTAAATTTATCTTTTAGAGGGGAAAATGCTTCCTGGGCTTGGGAGTCCAGGAAAACCTAGACTCTTTCCGGGTAAGTTGAGTGATAGGTGACACTACCTCAGAGAAATTTCTAATGAAACGTCTATAGAAGTTGGCAAACCCGATGAAGCGCTGTACCTCCTTCACATTTCTAGGACTTGGCCAATCCTTGATGGCTTGGGTTTTGCTTCCATCCATACTAATTCCTTGTGTAGACAGTACATACCCCAGAAATTGAATCTCGGTCCTATGGAATTCACACTTTTCAAGTTTGATGTAAAGATGATTTTGTCTTAGACGTTCCAAGACCATTCTCACATGTCCATGATGTTCCTCTGTGGAGTTAGAAAAAATTAGAATATCATCCAAATAAATTACCACGAATGTATCTAGGAGATCCCTGAAGATGTCATTCACCAAGTGTTGGAAAGTGGCTGGGGCGGTACTCAGACCAAAAGGCATAACTAGATATTCAAAGTGTCCATAGCGTGACCTGAATGCAGTCTTCCATTCATCCCCAGGTCTAATACGGACTAAGTTATAGGCCCCACGAAGATCTAGTTTAGAAAAAATTTTGGCATGTCGCACTCTCTCCAATAACTCAGGGATTAAAGGCAATGGATAACGGTTTCTAATAGTAACCTTATTGCATTCCCTATAGTCTACGCATGGTCTCAGAGATCCATCTTTCTTCTTTACAAAGAAGATGGGTGCACCTGCAGGAGATGAAGAGGGGCGTATGAAGCCCTTGGCTAGATTTTCATCTATGTAATCCTTTAAAGCCTTTAGCTCGGGCCCCGCCAGGGGTAGATCTTACCAAAAGGTATCTCTGCTCCAGGCAATAATTCAATTGGACAATCATATGGACGGTGAGGAGGAAGCTGGTCAGCGTTCTTCTTGTCACATAAATCCACATAGTCCTGGTATACAGCTGGTAGTTCAGGGACTGACATGATTCCTTTAGGAACAGAGCAAGCTGAAATTTTTGGACTCATCTGTTTCTCTGGAAAGTGTAATTCCTTGGTCTCCCAGTTAATGGTAGGATTCTGAGCCTGCAGCCATGGTAGCCCTAGAATAATGGGAAAGTGGGGAGAAGAGATAAGCATAAAGGACAGTTTCTCTTGATGATCTTTACCCATAAGAACCCTCAAAGGCTCTGTTTCCTGATCCACTGGTCCAGAGGTCAGCAGGGAGCCATCCACAGTTTCCATCTGTACTGGAGTAGCCTTCTTCACTGAACGTATTCCCTGTTTCAGAGCAAAGGAGACATCCATAAAATTTCCACTTGCCCCTGAGTCGATCATAGCAGAGCTAGACACCCAAGCTGAGTCAACCCAGAGTTTGATGGAAAGAAAGCAATGAGAATTGTTTTTCTTACAACTCAGCTGGGACACCGCTGAGGAAACTTGAAAATGGCAGCGTTTACACAGTCAACGTCCTCAGAGGTAACGGAGTTTAAGTCCGAGAAATCAAGATCTGTTGCTGCAGATCTCTCTGGAGCCTGAGGCTCGGACCTGACAGATCCCCTCTCGCAACACTCACAATGAATGAGTGCTGCAGTAGTCTTACGAGAATGGCTGGGGCAGTTTATAATGAAGTGCCCTGACTTACCACAATAGAAACATAGATTCTCCTTAAAACGATGTTCCTTGCGTGCATCACTAACCCGTCGTTGTAAAGAGTCTACCTGCATGGGTTCAGGTTCAGGTTCCCGTGTAATCCTACTCAAAGGTTCCTTAGCTGGAGAGGAAGGTAGGAAAAGGTTAGTGCGATTGCTTTCGAACCATCTCTCTTGCCTGCGTTCAGTCAGACGAGTATCAATACGGATGCAGTAGTTAATAAAGTCACCTAACGCAGTGGGAGGGTCGGCACGAGCAAGTTCATCCTTAATCAGTGGAGATAACCCCTTTCGAAAAATAGATTTTTTGGCGGAACTGTCCCAGGTGGTATCAAGGGCCCATCTCCTGAAATCCAAGGCATATTCAGCTACCGAGTGCTTACCTTGGCGCAAAGCTAACATGGCTGCTTCAGCTGTTGCACCTCGATTGGGGTCATCAAACACCTGCCCCATGGCTGAAAAAAATCATCAAGGTGATTCAAACAATCATCCTCAGTCTCAATCAGAGGTTTGCCCACATTAAAGCCTTGTTGGTAAGCAACATAATTATAGTAAGCACCTTAGATCGTTCAGTGGGAAATTGTGAAGCATGTGCAGAAAAAAAAAGATTGCATTGATTAATAAATCCCCTGAATTTCTCACGTTCACCGCCAAAACGAAAAGGGGGCAACTTGGGAATCCCAGCACTCGGGGCTACGGCAGGAGCCTGGACTCGCCCCTCTAGAACCTCAATCCTGGCTCGCAAATCCTGGGTAGTCTGTCCAACTACTTGCAAATTGTGATTATTGAGGTCCTGTAGATTTGTAAAACGGGTCTTTATATTCTGCAAATCTGCAAGGATATTATCAGTCACTCCGCAAAGTTCCTTTATGCGGGCCTCCATTTTCCAGATCTTTTAAGACAGGATTACTGGAAGAAGAGGAGAGAAAAAAAAACAATAGTGTTCACCTGTGGCAACACTGCAGAGAGGAAAAAAAAAATTAAGGGAACTGCTCACCTGGAATGGTTGTGAGAAGTCACAACCACTATCATCACAGAAAGTTTCAACCAGACATCTGATATCCAGAGTTACAGCAGACAAAAAAAAGAAAAGAAAGGAGAAAAAAAAAAAAAACAATAGTGTTTACCTGTGGTAACACTGCAAAAAGAAAAAAAACTTAAGGGAATTGCTCACCTGGAATGGTTGTGAGAAGTCACAACCACTGTCATCACAGAAAGTACAACCGGACGTCTGATATCCACAGTACAGCAGACACAGCCTTCCAGACCCAGCAGACACTAACGTTTTTGCTTCAGAATCTTGTAATGTATGTAGTACAGTTCATATAGCGTCTTGTGCTTGGGTGCGATGAACATACATGAGACACAGGTTTGATATAGAAAAGTCCTGTATTACTTCATACAAGTTGGCAGAAATAGTCACACAGTTTGCAGACACAGAAACAGGAGACACAGCAGGCCAGAGCAATCCAAGCTCAGCAATCACTCTCCAATACAGATTCAGGATCTTCTTCTCTGTTACCGTAAGTCCATGCAAACGTGGGTCTTTCAAAGAGCAGGGTTCAGAGTCCACAAGTGCTTCAGAGTTCCTCAGTAGGAATAGCTGGAGTACAAGGTCCAAGGCTTACAGGAGTCAAGTCACAGGTTCACTGCAGGCTAGATTCTGAAGCACTGATTGCTCAGCTGTGGCTGCTTAAGAAGCAAAGGAGAGAATCAGGGCGGGAACATGCAAGCTGGAAACTCCATTTTGACTGAGGGCAAGATAGCTGCAGCAAGACAGAAAGTAAAATGGCTGACGAACAAACTGAGTTTCAGGAATATATACATAGAACCTTACAAGGAAACTTTTTAGATTTTACCCTAATGGAGGAAGGGATCTTACCTCCCTCTCCTAGCCGATGCTCAGATGATAAATCTTCAAGATCTTGTAAGGTTAGTTGTTCCTCTTCTGTGGGAAACAAATGGTTTAATTGTGGGTCAAAAAAATGTCGCTTAAATAATAAAGATCTAGCAAAAAGATTAAGATCTTTAATAGCTGTAAATCTATCGACGCTGGATTCAGAGGAAAATGAGAGTCCCTTACTAAGTAAGAGGCAATCAGTATCAGAAAGAATGTGTGAACTGAGGTTAATTACCTTATTAGATTTCTTCCGATCAGGTGATATATTCTGTAGTCTCTTATAGGGATGAAAATTGGTGTCCCTCATACGTTTAGATCTTTGTCCTGAGCGAGTCGTTATGGAAGAAGCAGACCAATCTGATGAATCACTGATATTGGAGAGTGAGCTTGCAGATGGAGCTCCAGATAATTTATTGGTCTGAATATTAAATTTCCGCCATAAATACACATTTTTGTTGGAATAATCTCTCATATCTCTCTGAAATTTGGATGTTTGAGTTTCCTGGATCCTCTTAACACATGCGTCCAGACTTTTCTCTATGCGAGATTCATAACCAGTGATCTTGTCAGCTGGACATTTCAATTTGAAATCACGTTCTGCATCATCGATTAATTTGTCAAGATTCGAAATAGTTTTGGAATTTAAATCCACCAATAGTTTCATGAAGGTATGAGAACATGCATTGCATGCCTCTTCCCAGGCCTTGACAAAATCACAATCCTCCACAGGATAGGTGGGGGTTATTCTTATTCTGAGGCCTCTGGGGATCATTTTGTATGCAATACATTTCTCCAAAAAGGCTCGATTCCACCATGTACGAGTTCTTTTTAATAACCATTTTTCAATGTCAAGGGCCTGATTATCAATGGACTGATCGACTGGTGGCTGAGGATCATTGCCACCCGTCCCAAATACCTGCTCAATTTGTCCGAGCCATGTTTTGTCTTTGGCTCGGAAATCCATATTCAATAAAGGAAAATAACCTGTGCAAAACACAGCAAACAAGTAATAAATGACCTTATTGCAAATCATGCCCAAAAGAAATTCAATCAATATTAATTAAATATATTAAAAGATTAGGGCATGCAAATATGGATGGAAAAGTGCGAAACCAATCGCCTGAACAACTATAAACAATGAAAAAGGAACGATCAAGGAATCAATGATATAACAAAAATATAAATTTTATTAACACATAATCATAATATAAAACAAGAGAGCAGGGAGGGACAGTGACAAAGGCTCATGCCTATAAGCATAGGTGGGAAAAAGGGGACACACACTGGTATAACAAACTGGACTGGTATAATGCATGAAAAGACATAACAAGACTGCAAGTGCAGGGTAGATCTATGTATGAAAACATGCTGGCCAGAATGTGCTCAAGGCGCAGAAAATGTAATAACAAATTTTTGGGTTATAGTAAACAATGTCAAAGGACAAATTTTGGCTATATAGCTCTCAAAAACACATTAAATGTCCAAGACATAGCTGCTACCCAAACATGAAATACATAGCAACTCATTTGCTGCAATAGAAAATGTCAGAGGTACCAATATACCTGTTTAGGTAGAGAGCTTACACCAGGTGCGTCCACCCCGACGCGCGTTTCGGCAATGGTGCCTTTTTTAAGGGGTGAGGAAGACAAGGAAGTGAGGGGTATAAAAAGAGCCGACCACCAATCACGAAGGGGCTGCACATCTGAATCATCATGCCACTTAGTATATTGTCATCGTAAATCATCAGCGAAAAATATACATATACCACCAATATTGTATATACACAATTGCATATAATCAATCATATGGAATACCGCTCAAAATTACATTGCTGATCAAAGATTGTAATGAAAACGCATCCAAGGCATAGGAGCGTCATCTGTGTGCGCCTGAAGAGGCTTCTGATGACGCGCCCATCACTATGGTGACTGAGGACGCTGGGCGGCGTCAGCGTCATGTGTCAGGTGACGTCATATCACGTGACGATCACCAAGACAACATGCGCCTGGAGGGAGGCCTCTGATGACGCGCCCATCACTCTGGTGACCGAGGACGCCGAGCGGCGTCGGCGTCATGTGTCAGGTGACGTCATGTCACATGACGATCCCCAAGACAACGTGTGACGCCGAAGACCGCCGGGCATGTACGCTCAGCAGAGGAGGGCGCGTGCCGGCCATAGGTAAGAACATGAAACAATGCACATGAAAAATTAGGGGTAAAGCAATTGTCTAAAAAGAGGTAATACATGTTTATAACTGAAACCGGTACCAATTTGTTAAACACCAAGATATGAAAAATATTATATGCATGATACAAAACAATTAGGGTCAATGAGGCACCGATGGTGGCATGATGGTCATCATAAAAACTGCCAATAGATGTGAAGTTGTTGTCAGATAACATAGATGGTGACATCTGATAAGTCGAGGATCAAGCTGGTGATAGCACATGCAGCCTCATTAACATGAAGGTGGAAGGGAGACTAAAAAAGATATAAGAACAATTAAAATCAAAGAAAACCACGAATGCTTAACACAGAAGTCAGTCCAAACCATAATGTATTTTAAAGAAAGGATGAGAAACTCAAAGTTTCATTAAGACCCTTTGGATAAACAGTATCCAATAACCAAATCCACCTCGTTTCTTTCTGCGACAATCTCTGACTTAGATTGCCACTCCGGATGCCTGGGATTATCATGTCAATACCTTTTACTCTCAATAGGGAGCTATCACAATTGTGAAATGATTTGAAATGACGGGGTAACGTCCTAAGTGTGGTTGGATCATCGTGGTCAGACGCCGCCTGGATGCCCAAAACATGTTCCCGTGTGCGCACTTTCAATTGACGAGTTGTCATACCCACATATATGAGGTTGCAGGGACATGTGGCAAAGTAGATAACATAGCGAGAGTTACAAGAAATGGCTTGCCGAATCTCATAAGTTCTTGTCCCTGCAGAATTAGAGAAGGTGGCACTACGGTCGATGTTTGGGCAGGCGACGCACCGACCACACGGAGCACAACCACACCTAGGGCGTCCAGCCTGAAAAATACCATGGCTGGTATCAACATGATAATGACTGTGCACTAACTGATCTTTCAAATTGGTGGATCGTCTAAAGGTGATGC
The DNA here is from genome assembly GCA_033576555.1 of Oophaga sylvatica. Classification (NCBI taxonomy): domain Eukaryota; kingdom Metazoa; phylum Chordata; class Amphibia; order Anura; family Dendrobatidae; genus Oophaga; species Oophaga sylvatica. The sequence goes on from JARQOD010013835.1 coordinate 11,190, forward strand.
TGGGTTTGTCAGGAATAAATTGTTTTATGATGGAATCAGTTTGGAGAATGGGCCAGGCCTTTTGAAGGCAATGTCTCATACGAGCAGCCTGAGAATGGAAGCCTGTTATGAATCTAACGGTCCCAATAGAATTGCTTTTTCTACCTTTATTGTATAGTAATGAGTGACGGGTAGAATGTTTTGCCCGATTATAGGCTCTTTTTAAAACCCGTCTACTATAGCCCCTCTCTTTAAAGCGTTGAAACAGATCACATGCTTCTTTTTCAAACTCATTATCATTGGAGCAAATCCTGCGAATCCGCAAGAACTGCCCCACTGGAATCGAGTTAATGAGAGGTCTTGGATGGGCGGAAGTGGCATGCAATAACATATTGGTGGAAGTTTCCTTTCTGTGGACACCAGTTTGTAAAGTATCATTCTCATCTCTAATCACTTTGACATCAAGAAAGTCAATGACATTGGTGTTTGAATTAGATGTAATATGGATATTCTTGTCATTAATATTGATGTCAGATAGAAAATTACCTAAGGAAATGGAATCCCCCTGCTAGATCAAAAATATGTCATCAATGTACCGCACCCAAAAGGGGATGCGGTCCATTGATGACATACGATCCGGCAGGTGGAGGTCCCTCTCCCACAGCCCCAGGAACAGGTTGGCGTACGACGGGGCAAAAGAAGCACCCATTGCTGTACCCTGGAGCTGCAGGTAGAAGGACCCCTTGAAAATAAAAAAATTGTGGGTCAGAGAAAATTCCAGGAGTTCCAAGACGAGTTGAATGATCCCCAAAGGTAAATTTGACATATTCAAAAAGTACTTAGTAGCGAATATGCCATCTGAATGTTTTATATTGGTATAAAGGGATTCAACATCCCCAGTAACCAATAGTGTATTCGGACCAACATGGAGACCATCAATCCGTCTTAAGAATTCACTGGTGTCGACAAGAAAGGAAGGGAGACTTTCAACCAAAGGTTGTAATTTCGAATCGATCCAAAGATTGACCTTCTCTAAATAATTACCAGATCCGGATATGATTTGGGGATCATTCAACTCGTCTTGAAACTCCTGGAATTTTCTCTGACCCACAATTTTTTTATTTTCAAGGGGTCCTTCTACCTGCAGCTCCAGGGTACAGCAATGGGTGCTTCTTTTGCCCCGTCGTACGCCAACCTGTTCCTGGGGCTGTGGGAGAGGGACCTCCACCTGCCGGATCGTATGTCATCAATGGACCGCATCCCCTTTTGGGTGCGGTACATTGATGACATATTTTTGATCTGGCAGGGGGATTCCATTTCCTTAGGTAATTTTCTATCTGACATCAATATTAATGACAAGAATATCCATATTACATCTAATTCAAACACCAATGTCATTGACTTTCTTGATGTCAAAGTGATTAGAGATGAGAATGATACTTTACAAACTGGTGTCCACAGAAAGGAAACTTCCACCAATATGTTATTGCATGCCACTTCCGCCCATCCAAGACCTTCATTAACTCGATTCCAGTGGGGCAGTTCTTGCGGATTCGCAGGATTTGCTCCAATGATAATGAGTTTGAAAAAGAAGCATGTGATCTGTTTCAACGCTTTAAAGAGAGGGGCTATAGTAGACGGGTTTTAAAAAGAGCCTATAATCGGGCAAAACATTCTACCCGTCACTCATTACTATACAATAAAGGTAGAAAAAGCAATTCTATTGGGACCGTTAGATTCATAACAGGCTTCCATTCTCAGGCTGCTCGTATGAGACATTGCCTTCAAAAGGCCTGGCCCATTCTCCAAACTGATTCATTCATAAAACAATTTATTCCTGACAAACCCAGCATCACCTTTAGACGATCCACCAATTTGAAAGATCAGTTAGTACACAGTCATTATCATGTTGATACCAGCCATGGTATTTTTCAGGCTGGACGCCCTAGGTGTGGTTGTGCTCCGTGTGGTCGGTGCGTCGCCTGCCCAAACATCGACCGTAGTGCCACCTTCTCTAATTCTGCAGGGACAAGAACTTATGAGATTCGGCAAGCCATTTCTTGTAACTCTCGCTATGTTATCTACTTTGCCACATGTCCCTGCAACCTCATATATGTGGGTATGACAACTCGTCAATTGAAAGTGCGCACACGGGAACATGTTTTGGGCATCCAGGCGGCGTCTGACCACGATGATCCAACCACACTTAGGACGTTACCCCGTCATTTCAAATCATTTCACAATTGTGATAGCTCCCTATTGAGAGTAAAAGGTATTGACTAGAGTTGAGCGATACTTTCCGATATGCTAAAGTATCGGAATCGGAATGGTATCGCCGATATCACTAAAATATCGGCGATACCC
>JARQOD010013836.1:0-13523 GCA_033576555.1 Oophaga sylvatica
TAACTCTGAACCCGTTTTCCAATAGCTTGTACTGCCCGGCCAACATTGTGGGGAGCCTTCAAAGGGGAAAACTAATCCTTACTTTCGTCGTGCACTGACTCAAAGCCCGTTCCACCCTAAACCCGGTACGTATTGAACACTTAGGGCTGCTCCCTGCGACCTGTATCCAAAGCCTCCGGTTTTTCCGGTTACTAAGCTTGAAACTGTAGCAAACGCTCGGACCCCGGGTCCGCAATTTTAAATGCAAGTAACCATACCTGTAGCACTTCTCTGTCTTCTCCACTGTTCCCTTTTCGCCCTGCTTCCGCCTTAACATAAGCCCTTGTAAATCCCAATGGCGGGTCAGCTTTCTCTAGGGACCGCTGAGCAGCCCCATAACTCTAAGTCCCACTGGACTGACACTGAGCTGATCCCCGAAGACGGGAAAACAGATTCCACACCTCCCCTGGGTTTGGGCTGACTGACAACCACCTAACTACGTGTCACCCCCCTCCTATATCTCAGATGGGTGTGTCTGAAAGATGAGTGACAGTGAATGAATACAAGCGTTGCTGTTACCTTCCTGTGCACTCTCCTGGATTTTATGTGTGCCTGCTACTGGGCTACACACACACATGAAGTCAGGAGAGACAACCACAGCACACAGAGGAGGTCGAGAGCCAACCAGCAACACAGAGGATGTCGGGAGAGCCAGCCACAGCACACAGAGAATGTCAAAAGCCAGCCATAGCAGCACACATGATGTCGGGGAGAGACAACCACAGCACCCACAGAGGATGTCGGAGAGCCACCACAGCACACAGAGGAGTCAGGAGAGCCACCACAGCAACACAGAGGAGTCAGGAGAGACGCCACAGCCCACAGAGAATTCAGGAAGCCCCCACAGCACACACATGAGTCAGGAGAACAACCACAGCAGCACAGAGGATGTCAGGAGAGCCAGCCACAGCAGCACAGAGGAGTCAGGAGAGCCAGCCACAGCAACACAGAGGATGTCAGGAGAGGCCCAGCCAAAGCAGCACAGAGGATGTCAGGATCTCACTCTCCTCCTCTCTCCGACCTGCTCGATTCAAGTACCCCACTGAGATCTGGTGTGCGTGCTTGCCAGGGCTCAGCACATTCTACAATACATTTTGCGGATCATTTATACCATGTATTGGATCAACCTCATAGTAGCTGATTCATGTGGACACTGTCCCTTTAAACCCCTTCCCGACCTGTGATGCAACATATGCGTCATGAAATCCTGTGCCTTCCCGACCTGTGACGCAGCGTATGCGTCATGGTGGATCGCGTTCCTGCGGGTCGGGTGACCGGGACCACTGAAAGGTCACCCAACCCACAGGCACAAGAGGCTTTGCTTCACCCCAGGGGGGGTGGCTTTGTCCCCCCGTGGCTACGATCGCTCTGATTGGCTGTTGAAAGTGAAACAGCCAATCAGAGCGATAGTAATATTTCCACCAATGAAACTTGGTGAAATATTACAATCCAGCCATGGCCGATGCTGAAATAGCATCGCTATGCTGGAGACACTAATCTGACCGCCCCTTCACTGACTGACGGGGGCGATCTGTCCCTGCCACCGACTGACGGCGATGATCTGCCGCCGCCGTCATTATCTGCTCCCCCTCCCCCTTCTCTCCGCTCCCCCGCCTCATTCCCCCCTTGTACTTTCCGAGGCCCATTGTCCCTCCGGTGTCCCACCGTCATCAGTGATGAACGCCGCCATCTTCCAAAAGGGCGGGCGCATGCATAGTGCGCCCGCCAAATCTGCCAGCCTGCAGATTCATTCATTCACTCCAGGTACATTTTGATCACTGTGATAGACACTAATCACAGTGATCAAAATAAAAAAAAGTAAATAAACCCCCCCTTTATCACCCCCATAAGGTAGGACAAATATTGAAATAAAGAAAATATATTTATTTTTATTTTCCATTAGGGTTAGGGTTAGGTTAGAATTAAGGTTACAATTAGGGTTGGAATTAGGAGTTAGGGTTGGAATTAGGGTTAGGGTTGGGGTTGGAATTAGGGTTAGGGTTGCAATTAGGGTTGGGGTTGCAATTAGGGTTATTGTTTGGAATTAGGGTTAGGGTTGGAATTAGGTTAGGGTTGGAATTAGGGTTAAGATTAGGGTTAGGGGGGTGTTGGTGTTAGGTTGGGATTAGTGTTAGGCTTGTGGGTAGGATTATGGTTAGGGTTGGGATTATGGTTGGGAATAGGGTTAGGGTGTGTGTTGGGTTAGGTTGGGATTAGGGTTAGGGTTGTGGTTTGGGGTTAGGTTTTGAGTTAGAATTGAGGGGTTTTCATTGTTTTAGGCACATCAAATGCGACATGGGCCACCATTGATTCCAGCCAATTTTGCTTTCAAAAATTTCAAACGATGCTCCCTCCCTTCCAGCCCAGACTGAGCCGAAACAGTGGTTTACCCCAACATATGAGGCATCAGCGCACTCAGAAATATTGCACAGCAACTTTGGGGGTCTAATTTCTCCTGTTACCCATGGGAAAATAAAAAATTGGGGGCTAAAATATTATTTTTGTGGAAACAAATGATTTTTTATTTTCACGGCTCTGCGTTATAAACTTCTGTGAAGCACTTGGGGTTCAAAGTGCTCATCACACATCTAGATAAGCTCCTTGCGGGGTCTAGTTTCCAAAATGGAGTCACTTGTTGGGGGTTTCTACTGTTAGGCACATCAGGGGCTCTGAAAACGCAACATGACTTCCGCAGATCATTCCATCAAAGTCTGCTTTCTAAAATGGCGCTCCTTCCCTTCCGAGCTCTGCCATGCGCCCAAACAGTGGTTCCCCTCCACATATGGAGTATCAGCATACTCAGGACAAATTGGACAACAAGTTTTGTGGTACAATTTCTCCAGGTACCCTTGTGAACATAAAAATTTGGGGGTGAAAATAAATTTTTGGTGGAAAACAAAATGTTTTTTTATTTTCCCCGCTCTGCGTTTAAACTTCTGTGAAGCACTTTGGGGTTCAAAATGCTCACCACACAGCTAGATAAGCTCCTTGGGGGGTCTAGTTTCCAAAATGGGGTCACTTATGGAGGTTTCTACTGTTTAGGCACATCAGGCGCTCTGCAAACGCAACATGATGCCCGCAGACCATCCCATCAAAGTGTGCATTTCAAAACGTCACTACTTCCCTTCTGAGCCCTGATGTGTGCAAAACAGTGGTTCCCCCCCTAATATGGGGTACCAGCGTACTCAAGACAAACTGGATAACAACTTTTAGGGTCCAATTTTCCTGTTACCCTTGTAAAAATAAAAAATTGTGGGGGCTAAACAATCATTTTTGGAGGAAAAAAAAATGATATTTTATTTCACTGCTCTGCGTTATAAACTTCTGTGAAGCACTTGGGGGTTCAAAGTGCTTACCACACATCTAGATTAGTTCCTTGGGGGGTCTAGTTTAAAAAAATGGGGTCACTTGTCGGGGTTTCCACTGTTTAGGCACATCGGGGCTCTCCAAACGCAACATGACACTCGCAGACCATTCCATCAAAGTCTGCATTACAAAACGTCACTACTTCTCTTCCGAGCTATGACATGTGCCCACACAGTAGTTTTTTTCTCCAACATATGGGGTATCAGTGTACTCAGGACAAATTGGACAACAACTTTTGTGGTCCAATTTCTCCTGTTACCCTTTGGAAAATAAAAAATTGGGGACTAAAAAATCATGTTTGTGGAAAAAATATGATTTTTTTATTTTCAACCATGGGCGTTATAAACTTTAATGAAACACCTGGGGTTCAAAGTTCTCACCACACATCTTGATAATTTTCCTTGAGGGTCTAGTTTCCAAAATAGTGTCATTTGTGGGGTTTACACTGTTTAGGCACATCAGGGGCTCTCCAAACGCGACATGACGTCCAGCCAATTCTGCGTTTGAAAAAGTCAAACGGCGCTCCTTTCCGTCCAAGCTCTGCCATGCACCCAAACAGTGGTTTATCAACACACATGGGGTATCAGCGTGCTCAGGACAAAATTGAAAAATAACTTATGGGGTCTTGTTTCCCTTGGGAAAATAAAATTTGGGGTGAAAAGATAATTTTTGTGGAAAAAATATGATTTTTTAATTTTACGGCTCTACGTTATAAATTGTGTGAAGCACTTGGGGGTTCAAAGTGCTCATAACATATCTAGATATGTTCCTTAGGGAGTCTAGTTTCTAAAATGGGGTCACCTGTGGAGTTCCACTGTTTAGGCACATCAGGGCTCTCCAAACATGACATGACGTCCAATCTCCATTCCAGCCAATTTTGGTTTGAAAAAGTCAAATGGCGCTACTTCCCTTCCGAGCTCTGCCATGCCCCAAACAGTGGTTTCCCCCAACATATGGGGTATCAGCGTACTCAGGACAAATTTGAAAACAACTTTTGTGGTCCAATTTTCTCCTGTTACCCTTGGTAAAATAAAAAATTGGTGACTAAAAATCATTTTTGTGGAAAAAATTAGGATTTTTATTTTCTTGCCGAGGCATTATAACTTTTGTGAAGCACTTGGGGTTCAAGTGCCACCACAGACCTAAAAAGTTCCTTGGGGGGCTAGTTTCCAAAAAGTTGTCACTTGTGGGGGTTTCCACTGTTTAGGCACATCAGGGGCTCTGCAAACTGAACATGACACCCATCAAAGTCTGCATTCCAAAACATCATTACTTCCTTTCCGACTTTGCCGTCCCCCCAAACTTTTTTTTCCCCCCCAAAAACGGGTAAAACAGCGTACTCAGGGCAAATTGCACAACAACTTTTTGGGGCCAATTTCCTTGGGAAGAATCAAAAAAAGAGAATTAAAAAAATCATTTTTGTGTAATTTTTTTTTCACACCCAGGGGATTTAAACTTTAGTGAAACACTTGGGGGTTCATAGTGCTCACAACAGAGCAATAAGTTCCCCTTTTGGGGTCTAGTTTCCAAAATGGGTCACTTGTGGGGGTTTTTCCCCTGTTTAGGCACATCAGGGCTCTCCAAACGCAACAGGGGATACAATCTCAATTCCAGCCAATTTTGGTTTGAAAAAATCAAATGGCGCCTCCTTCCCTTCCGAGCCCTGCCGTGCACTCACACAGTGGGTTTTCCCCCCACATAGGGGGATCTGGTTCTCAGGAGAATTGCACAAAAAAATTTTTTCTGTCCATTTTCTCCTTTAAAACCCCCGAAAAATAAAAAAAATTTTGTAAATGATCTTTTTACGACTAAAAAGTTAAAAGTTTTATTTTTTTTTCCTTCCACGTTGCTTCAGCTTCGTAAAGCACCTGAAGGTTAATAAACTTCTTGAATTGGTTTTGATCACTTTTAGGGGGGCATTTTTAGAATGGTTCACTTTTGGGTATTTTCACCATATAGACCCCTCAAACTCACTTCAAATTGAGGTGGTCCCTAAAAAAAATGGTTTTTTTAAATTTTGTTGTAAAAAAAGAGAAATCGCTGGTCAACTTTTAACCCTTATGACTTCCTAACAAAAAAAAATTTTTGTTTCCAAAATTGTGCTGATGTAAAGTAGACATGTGGGAAATGTTATTTATTAACTATTTTGTGTCACATAACTCCGGGTTTTAAAAATAAAAACAAAATTTAAAATTTAAAATTTTTTCAAAATTTTTCCCAAAAATTTAAAATTTTTTTTTTTAAAATAAACCAAAAATTTTTTACCTAAATTTTTACCAGTAAAATGAAACCCAATAGGGCCAAAAAAATTTCCAGAATCGCAAGATCCTTAAGGGTTCCTGATTTTACCTAAAAAAGGGGACACGGGCAGAATTGAAAAAAAAGGAAGGTTTTTAAAGGGGAAAATATGGGATAAAGGGGGTTAAAAAAAGGGATATTAAAATAATCCAGTATTTTTTAACTAACAGCTTTTGGGAGTTAAAATTTTAGAAAAAAATTTTGGTTCTTTTACAAGGGGGAGTTCTGACCCGCTCCAAGTCAAACATGTAAAAATAATCCCTTTTTGCTGAGCTCTTCTCTTTAATTGTAACAATTAAAATGGGGTTTCTGGTTTTCCAGCCCCCAGCGAACAGGTGAATCAATCGCTATTCCCTTTTTGAATTATAAAAAATTGGGGACAAAACACCCACACTTTTGTCTATTACCGAACCAGGAGATTGTTAAGGTTTGGGAAAATACAAATGATAAAAAATCTCGGAATTAAATTTTCTCTTGCTTTTTATATTTTAATCACCCAAACACTTTTTTTTTTTTTTAAAATCAAAATTAAAAAAAAATTGCTTGCCCATTTTTTTTTTTTCCGGCTAGGTAAAAGCAAGGGCCTTAAAACCCAAGGAAATGGTTTGGGGGAAAAAGGAAAATCGTTCAGGGCCGCGTACATAACCAAATCTGAAATAAAAAAAAAATAAAATAAGTCAAAATCCTTGCAAGATAAGTTTTTAAAAATTAAACAGGCGCAATTTAAAGAACTCCGAAATTTAATTTTCAACATTTCCTGTGAATTTGGCCAATTTTGGGGAATTTTTTTTATGAAACCAATTGCCTTTTTATCCCAGAACGGGGGGAAAATAACCATAAGGGGAAAAAAAGAAAAAAAAAAATTTTACCTGTCCTGCCCCAGCCCCCGCCGGCCTCTTCATTTTTTCGGTATTTTCTGTACCCGATTCTCTCCTTTTCACTCTAGGGGGGGCTTACACGCGATACACACTTTTTTTTGACTTTTTGGCGATACTACCGAAAATCGGGTATTGGCCGATTTAAAGCGTATGGGCCTTTCGATACTTTTTCCGATTTTTCCATAACTAACCGGAAGGGGAATTCCCAAATTTTTGAGGGGAAAAGTGATTTAGTCAGCCAATGGGGAACCCCAAGAATTGGGGCACCCCCTTCTGGGGGCATGTAACAATGGAGGCTTTTTTTGGATGCTAAAATATTCAAATGCACAAAAAAAAAGGGGCCCGCCCCTTTTTTTAGCGTCCTGGCTGTAATTCTTGGGGGACAAACCTGCTCTGCGACTCGGGGGACTTAGAATTGCGATTAAAAAAAGGTGCTTTAGGCGGGCTAGCACCAACCCGTGTAAACTTCCTTTTCCGCAGTTTTTTTTTAAAACATTTGAAGGGTTTTTATGGGGGTGACGCTGCATTTTGCTCGCACAACCTTCTGTAGGCACTGCACGTTTCCCACAGCCCCTTTTTTTTTTTTTTTCTTATTTTTGGGGGCCCAAATTTAAATTTTTTATGTGACCCTTTCCACCGACCAATACTTTGGTTGAAACACATAAAATAAAAAAAGGGGTACCCTTTTCAAAATTGTGAAATTGTTTTTCGGGTTTTTCACTTCAGTCTGTGTTTTTTTTTTTTTTGAGTGCACATCACCTCCAGTTATTTGTTCAAAACCCGGGGTTTTTTTTACTTTGGGTGTTAGGACCTTTTTTTTCCTCCAATTTTTTTCCCCCATCCTTTTAAAAAAATTTTCTTTGGTGCCCCCCCCCCCCCCTTTTTTAAAACAAAAAAACGGGAAGGCCCCGGTTGGTTTGGGGTTATTGCCGCAAAAAAGGGGGAAATTTTTTCCAAAATTCCCAAAAGAAAAGCGGGGGGAGGGTGGGAAGGGGTTTAAAGGACGGGGGGGCGTTTCCCCCAGACGGTCCAATTTTTCCCCGCTTTTGGTTTTAATTTGGTTAAAAAAATAAACCTTTTTTTAGGGGGAAGTCATTTTTTCCTTCCACCCCTTCGGAACACAACACGTTACAACCATTTTTCCCGTTCACCCCGAAAATTCCCAGGCAGTCGGGTTTGTACGGACCAGCGGGCCCCTTTTTCTTCGTTCCAAAAACTGTTGTCCTCGCAAACAGGGCACGGGGAACGTTCTCAATTTGAAGAAGGGGAGATGCATGATGCGCAACCTGTCCCCTTCCCAAACTAAGAGGCGGTGGCCCCTCCGATGGACAGCACAAGCAAACGCACTCATAGATATGAACTCAGTTTTCCAGGTTTTTTTTGGAGCATGGGGGGCCCCCAACCAAAACGCAGCGGGGGTTTTTAAGAGGGTAGGGAATGATGAAGTCCGAACCCAACATGGGGGGTGAGCACAAAAGGGGGGGGGAGCACTCTGAGGAAAAAAATTTTGGCCCAAAGTAAAAAGGAGGGGAAAGGGAGGTTCAGCTCGCGCCTTACCCCAGTTTGGACCCGGTTTGGGGCATTTTTTTTTAAAAGCAAAATTGGCGCTCCCATACTTGCACTGCGTGGCCTTTTTTGAAACTTTTGAGTTTTTGCTAAGTTAAATCAAGCTGTTAAGCAAAAATTAAAAGAGGTAAAAAAAAACAGTAACCTGAATACCAAAATATTGGAAACGTACGGACAAAGCCTACGATTAAAAAGACACACGGGAATTGGGCCAACCTACAGCACACCACATTTTCGGGTCGTTTTGGGAAAACCTCTACCTCCAGCCACACACACCTGGTTGGCTTCCCACAGGATCCCATGGAAGAACCCGGCACTGTTTCCAAAAAACGTTATTCCCCACACAGCAAGTTCCATCATCGTCACACCCCGGGGCCACAAAACCCAGGTACCACAGCGGGAAAAAAAAGGGCCCCAACTGGGGAAACCCCACGACACGGTCTGAATGCGGCATTGCAAAACCCCTTTTGTCCCTTAAACGTATTCGGGCTGGAGACTGACAGTTTCAAACTAAGCATTGGCAGTCCCACAATAAATGTCCAACCGATTTTTTTTCACGGAAACCATCCCTGCCTGCAAAAACATTCGGGGGGAAACTTAAACAGGCGTACAAAACCCGCGTACGGGGTCCACCTACCACCGAGGGGGACCTACCCAGGCCAGGGACAACCTTTCCCATCCCTTGGGGGTAAAGTTGGGAGCCGGTACAAATCTTCCCAGTGGCGCTGTAGGGTTTTCGGCCAATCCAAGGATTGCAGGAATCCATCGTACACATTTTTTCTCCTCCTATTTCCCTTTTCCTCAGAATCCGCGACAGCCGCCAGGGTATACCTCCCTGGCCCTGAACGCTTCCCCGTTGCACCGAATACACACCTGGCAAACCAACAGGCCGCCCGAAAAGATTTCAATGGGGAATCTAACCAAACGCAGGAGGTATGGAATCCACAACAGGAAGCGACGTGTTTTTTTTCCTCAATCCCACCAGTTTTGGAGTGGGAAATGGGGAAACTGGGGCACTCTGGGCCTTGGAACCTTACCACAACCATGCGGCACTGCTCAACTTGGCGTGCAGATTTTTTTTAGGGGCTACCGGTCTTTTTGGATGGCAGAAGGTCCCCTAGAGTGCGCTCACTTTGGGCTTCCAGCATAGCCAGATCGCGCATTTTCTGCTCTGAACGCCGATTTTTGCCTTTCCGAACATCGCATCATATTTACGACCCACCGGGGAATTCCACTTCATATTTGGGGCGGTTGGTGGCAGCAAAAGCTAAAGGGGGATCACTGCCCGAATCAAGTCACTTTTTGCGCCCCCCCACCAAAACCCCACTAGGGGACCCCCTTTAAGGACATCGCGACTTTTTTGCGTGCTTTTGATGTCTCAAAGCGGATGGGATGCAGATGATGCACTGTCACAAAATGTCCCCCTTATCTGCCTCTAAAAACACTGAAAACACAAAGGGAAAAGGGGTTTTGGAAAAAGGGGGGGGTGGGAACAAAATTTTATTACCTTCAGACAGCAGCGAACGTGGTTCCCCAAAAGGCGGGGAGGGCTCACTTTGTGAGGGGGAAGGGGGGAGGAGGAGTCAATGGGGAGGAAAAACCCCACAGGGGGGGTACACAACCTCTATCAAGTAGAGCGAGGGGGGTGAGCAGGGGGGCAGAGAACGCCTCTTTTTAAACAGCTTTTTTGGATTGGGGTCGCGCACAGGTTTTCATCTTTTGGGCCCAAAAAACCCCCCCGCATCGCCTACATTTTCCCCCGATTTTGGGTGTACCCCCTCCAACCCCCTACCCCCGGGGGAACTTCAAACCCCAAAAACCGGGAACCGGGGCCCTAAAACGGGGGGACCAAAACCAGGTGCAATCCAACTGTTGTACATCCCGCCAAAGATGCGCTCTACTGCTTTCAAAAAAGCTCGGGCGCAGGGAGTGTGACACCCAAACAAAGGACCAAGCACGCCCGCACAGGGAAAAGCTTTTTTTACAAAAGTGGGAAGTTTTGTGACAGCGCCCAAGGCTAAAAAAAACCGAACGGCTCCATCACCAGAAACAACTTTCCGTAAGATGGGCAGCTACTTTCTTTCCCTCAAGTGTAAACCCCCGATGCCCCCTTCCCCTTTTAAAATTTTGGGCTCTAATTGGATACAGGCCAAGCTTAGCCTTATGCATTTGGGGTGCTGGGTTGCCCTGCCGGTTTTTAAAAAAAAACGCGTCTTTAGTGTGCATGGGGTCTAACAACCGTCGCATGCACATCCCAAGAATGAAAACCGTTACTTTTTTGAAAAAACAAGGGGGGGTATCACCGAATTTTCCTGTCCGTTTTAAAAATTTAAATAATTTTGGCAACGTTTTCCATGTCCCGTTATTTTTATCTTTTTACCCCCTAAAAATCCCCCCGGGGGACAAAACCGCCTTTTTTTTGCTCGAAATAATTGGGATGGTACGACTCCCGGCCACCGGTTACAGCAAAGACAGCTTTTTTTTTTTTTTTTTTTTTTTTTTTTTTTTTTTTTTTTTTTTTTTTTTTTTTTTTTTTTTTTTTTTTTTTTTTTTTTTTGGGAAAGGGGGCCACTCTATGGGGGCCCGCAGTTTAGGGGATTCCATTGTGCTTGGGATACGTAAATAAAGGCTGTTTCCCCTTTTGAAATAACAACACCCCCTTTGGACTGTGTGATTCGGAACTGCGGACGGCTTTCGTCCCGTCAACTTACATTTTCAAGGGGTTTTGCAAACCCCCCGGGGGGGAGTAAAAACCCCAACGGGTTTTCCCCCCCGTGCCCTTTTGGCCCAGGTCCTTCAAACCCCCTTATACGAGTTCCCAACGGGTTTCGGTCCTTGTAAGGGTTTGGGGCACAGGTACCTCCTGGGTTATAACCGTGTCACAGTAACGTCAGCTGGTACTTTGGTTTTTGACATTTTGCCCTTTTTTTTCTGCAACCCCCCCGGGTCCATAAAGTCAAAGGGGTTTTTCCCCCCCCCCTTTTGGGGGGCCCCCGGGGCCTCCCTCTCCGTATACATTTTTCCGCAACGTCCCGGTCCTTGGTAGTGCTTTGGGGGGCAAGGGACCTCCCGCTTAGTAACCGGGGGCAGTAACGCAGCTGGAAATCGGTTGGACATTGCCTCTTTTTTTTTCCTTTTGCAAACCCTTTCCCGGGTCCGTACCGCAAAATGGTTTCTCCCCCTGCCTTTTTTGGGCCCGGGCCTCCCTCCGAAAAGAGTTCCCCCCCCAAGCGCTGGCCTTGGTAGTGCTTTGGGGCACAGGGAAACCCCCGCTTTTAAAAGTGTCCACAGTAAGCACTGGTACTCGGTTTTTGACATTGCCCTTTTTTTTTTTTGCTACCCGTCCGGGGGGGGTTAAACCCCAAAAGGTTTTTTTCCCCCGTTCCTTTTTTTTGGGCCCCCATCCCTTTTTGAGTTCCCGCAAAAGTCCCGCTGGTCCTTTGGGAGGGTTTTTGGAAAACGGGGGTCCTCTTTGTTTAAACCCTGTCACATAACCCTGGTACTCCTTGGTGAAAATTGCCCTTTTCCTTCCTCAAACCCTCCGGGGGGGATACCCCCAACGGTTTTCCCCAGTGCCTTTGGGCCGGTCCTCCATCTTTCCTATACGAGTTTTCCCCCCCAAAGTCTGCTGGTCCCCTTTGGGGGTGCTTTTTTCACAGGTACCCCCTGCTTTAAAACCCCCCTCACAGTAACCTCAACTGGGACCGGGTTTTTACTTGTCTTTTTTTTCCCTTTTGCTCCCCTCCGGGTTTTCAGCACAGAACTGGTTTTCCCGTTCTTTTCCCTTTTTTCTTGTTTCCTCTGAAAACCCCTCCGGGTTTTCCGTAACGTCACTGGGTTTTCCCGAAATTAGACGACCTTAAAGAAACCCCCCAGAAGAAGATACACAACAAGGAAAAAAAGACATGAAGCCAACCCCTGAAAAAACCCTCACAAAAAAAAAATAAAAAATTACCCAGAAAAAGAAACACCAACAGGGGGGAAAAAAGGTTTTAAAAAAACAAAAAAACAGAACAAGAGACAGAAGAAAATAAGCAGAAGATAAAAAAAAGAAGAACAGAAAAAAACCCCAAAAAAGAAGAGCAAAAAATATTTTAAATTTTAAGCAAAGAAAACTAAGAGTGAAAGGGGGGAAATCCCTTCCTCCCCGGGGGCCCCTGGAAAATCCTGCTGCGCGGGGAAACGAACAGGGGCAAAACTGGTTTTTAATTTAAATTTTTTGGACAACAAAAAAAGAAGGATGAACAATTCAACTTTTTCAGTTTACAATTTCAGGGAACCGTCACAAAAAAATATATGAAGAAGATGAAGAGGGAAAAAGATGAAAAATTTGAATTAAAAAAGATTTTAAAAAAATTTTAAAAAACAATATAAAATGAAAAAAAAAAAGAAAAGGGAAAAAAATTTTAAAAGAAGATTTAAAAGGTAAAGAAGAATAATTTGATGAGAAAAAAAGAGCTCGAAGATTTTTAAAAAAAAATGTGGGACTGGCAAAAGTTAAAAAGGGGAAGAGCATGGAATTTGAAAAATACATATTTGCCCCCAAAAAAAAAAAAAAGGGTTTTAAAAAAAAATTTCAATTTGTTAGTCAACCAAACATTTTCCCCAAAAAAAAAATATTAAAAGCATTTCCCCAATTCATTGGGGTTTTAAAAAGTATGCCTTTATTGTCTCCTCAACCCCCCCAAAACATTTTAAAAATTTCTCTTTGTTTTTTTCCTTCATGTTTCAATTAACCAACAAAGGGAAGAATGGTTTTTTTTTTTTGTGATATTTTTTGGGTTTTTAAAAACTTACATGGGCTTCCGGTAAATTTTTTCGGGGAACCCGATATTTTAGTGATATCGGCATACCATTTTTTGATACCTATTTTTTTGATATCAAGCAACGCTAACACTATTTTTACGCAAACTTCATTTTTTTGAAAAAAATCAGCAAACCCCAAATGGGTCCTTAATATGATGTCAAAGGGCCCACTTAATGCTGGGGAAACCAGTGAAAATGGAGGGGGAAAAGGGGTATTGCAAATTTATGGGGAAGGGAAAAAAGAGGGGCCCCCGGGAATTTTTCGTAAAGACCCGATGACAGGGGGTTTTTTTTTTTCTTATCTTTTTTTTTCCCTTTTTCCCTTTTTTTTTTTTTTATTAGAAAAAAGGGAACCAAAGCCATTTTTTTCTGGATTAAATTGAAGCAAAAAAAAAAAAATCCCCCAAAAATCCGATTTTTTTAAAAAAAATTTTTGACAAAAAATTTAAGTTTAAAAAAAAAATTCATTAGTTGCCATCGCGCCGGGATGTTTGGCCCCCCTTTTTATTTGGGTCTGAAATGCATTTAAAAAAGCCTTTTAAGCTGCAAAAAAACCCTTTTCTTGGTTTA
>JARQOD010013837.1:0-13502 GCA_033576555.1 Oophaga sylvatica
CCATCTGTTTTTTTCTTTTTGGCATTGAAGAATTTTCAAAAATTTTTGGATTCATTTTAATGTCGCTGGCTATTTGTTTCTCTGTAGATAACTTTGCTAGCTTAATTTCTTTTTTACATTTTTTTTGTTTTTGTTTTACTAAACTTTGTACTGCTTTATTTATCCATAATGTTTTCTTTTCATTCCTTGACATTTTATTACTAGAGGGTATACATTTTCTACAGGATTCTAGTAATATTTCCTTATACATGCCAAATTTATGTTTGATATCCCAAGTAGTGTTGAGCGATACTGCCCATATCCTAAAATATCGGATCGGATTGGATCGGCCCGATACTGAAAAAGTATCGGGTTTCGCCGATCTGATACCGGAAACATAATGCAAGTCAATGGGACAGAAATATCGGAACTAAAAAAAACGCTTTCTTTCCTTGTAAACACTAAATATACACACATAGAATACATATATATATATATATCATGTCATTGTGACATATATATATACATATATTTATAGTTCATACACTTCTACATAGTAAAATAGCCTCTGATTCAATTGCCGGGTAATGCCGGCTTTTGTGAAAATACAGAAGCACCCGACATGAAATGACACATGGTTTACATAGAGTTAACCATGTCTTTTCATGTAGTTTGATATCGGGTTTTCACAAACAATTACATGAGTGTATGTGTGCAAAATTTCACACCTGTAGGGGTTAATTAAAGGTGTAAATTCGTTGTAAAAAAACTGACTTTTTTCCTACGAATTTACACCTTTAATTAACCCCTACATGTGTCAAATTTTGCACACATACACTCATGTAATTGTTAGTGAAAACAATATATCAAACAACATGAAATGACATGGTTAACTCTATGTAAACCATGTGTCATTTTATGTCGGCTTCTGTATTTTCACAAAAGCCGGCAATTGAATTAGCGGCTATTATACTATGTAGAAGTGTATGAACTATAAATATAAATATATATGTGTCACAAATTCAATGACATGTATATATATATATGAGGTGTAAAATTGTTGAAAAAAAATGCGTGGGCTCCCGCCCTATTTTCTCAACCAGACAGACAAAGCCAGCGAGTGGGGTGCAGATAATAATAGCCCAGAGAGCGACCATTATTTTTGGCCCCCCCTGGCTACTAACATCTGCCCCCAGACACCCCAGAAAAGGCAAATCTATAATTAGATTGCCCTTTCTGGCACTTTGCCCGTCTATTCCCATTGCCTGTAGCGGTGGCGAATGGTTAATAAGGGGTTAAAGCCACCTTGCTATTGAAAGGTGACTTTAAGCCAGGTTAATAATTGAGAGCTGTCAATTAGACAACTATCAATTATTAATCCTATTGTATGAAATAAAAAAAAAACAAACACACTTTAATTAAAAATCATTTTAATGAAATAAACACAGTTTTTGACAATATTTTATTTTACTGCCATTCCTTGCGAAGCCCTTGTTCACCTGTAATAAAAATAAAATAATAAAGCAACATTATTCTTACCTATCCGATGTTCAGTCAGGTCCCCCGATGTAATCCTTCTGAAAGGGTTAATGTTTACTGCAGAGACTGCAGCTAATGCTGACAGTCTCACAGTAAACCCCGAATGAATGAGCTCCTCTCCTGGCTGACAGGAGAGGAAGTGGTTAGCATAATTGATTGCTTTCCACTTTCACTTCAGGTCAGCCAGGGACACCCACAGCATCAGTGACGTCAGAGGGAATCCTGGCTGACCTGAAGTGGACTGATTAACAAAAATAGGGGATCCCCTCTAAAAAAAAATGGCATGGGGTCCCCCCTATTTTTGTTAACCAGCCTGATAACGCAGACTACTGAGGCCTGGTTTTTCAGGCTGGTAAGGATCCAATATCCATGGACCTTGTAAGCCGGATAATACCAGGCCACAGCAGTCTGCTTATCTTGGCTGGTTAACAAAAATAGGGATCCCCTCGAAAAAAAATGGCGTGGGGTCCCCCCTATTTTTGTTAACCAGCCAGATGAAGCAGACGCTGAGGCCTGGTTTTTCAGGCTGGTAAGGATCCAATATCCATGGACCTTGCAAGCCTGATAATACCAGGCCACAGCTGTCTGCTTAGCTTGGCTGGTTAACAAAAATAGGGGATCCACTCGAAAAAAAAATGGCGTGGGGATTTTTTTTTTTGTTAACCAGCCAAGTAAAATGCAGACTGCTGTGGCCTGGTATTAAAAGACTGTCAAGGCCCATTGATTTTGGCCCTCAACAGCCTAAAAATACCAGGCTGCAGCAGCCCCACAAATGCCGCATCCAAAGATGCGCCAATTGTGGCACTTTACCCGTCTCTTCCCACTTGCCCTGTAGCGGTGGCAAGCGGGGTAATAAGGGGTTAATGTCACCTTTGATTGATCGGTGACAATAAGCCCGGTTAATAATGGAGAGGCGTCAATAAGACACCGATCCATTATTAATCATAGTTTGTAAATTTAAAAAAAAAAAGACAGCAAGAAAAAAGTCTTTTAATGAAATAAAATACCACACAGTTTTCATTAATTTTATTACACTCTCATTCCTGCTACGCCATCGATCTCCTGTAAAAAAACAAAAATAATAAACCAACACAAATACTCCCTGTCCGACGCAGTCCAAAATCACGAGTGTCCCACGACGAGTCCAGCTCTGCTACATCTGGATGACAGGCTGAGCCTGACATCCACATAAAGCAGAGCTGCTTACCAGTGCTGCGTCCCAGGCGGTGACGTAATCCGGACTGATTTACGGCCAGCTGTCGCGAGAGTACAGCTGGCCGAGATTACCCAGTACCCGGCAGTCACTGCAGTTATCGCGAGATTCTGCACGTGACCGCCAGGGACAGGGTAATGGCGGCCATCCAGGAGGACGTGACCACCGGGGAAGGGGATCTTCTGCCAGGTAAGTGCGGACTCTGCTGAGTCCTGACACCTGACAGACCCGACTGACACAGACAGTGAGTTTCGGGGAGTTCCTGTGTCACGTACTTCGTTCTGTGACACAGGAACTCCCATAGACTTGGTCGGAAAACTCAGATTCCGGTATCCGATATGACAAAAATATCGGAACTCAGAATCGGAATTCCAATACAGCAAATATCAGCCGATACCCGATATTTGCAGTGTCGGAATGCTCAACACTAATCCCAAGTTACATGGCCTCAGTCTACTCGAACTTTCCTTAATTTGTTGAAATCAGCTTTCCTAAAGTTCCAGGCTTTTGCATTTCCCCTTTTGAATGTTTGATTGAATATTACATTGAAACTAACCATATTATGGTTACTGCTTCCCAAATGCTTCCTAACCTGTAAATCTGATATTGTATATGGTCTATCTGACAGGACCAGATCCAGCAGTTTACCCCTCCCCCTTGCCCACCCCGGTTGGTTCATCTAGCTGCTGACAGAGGTACTTGTTGTGAACTGTGGATAAGAACTTTCAGCTTTTATCACAACCAGAAGATTCTATGTCCCATTGAATGTCCGGATAATTAAAATCCCCCTAATAAGGACCCTATTATTATATGCTGCCCTTTTAATTTGTTGCAGCATTTCATCCTCTACCTGTTCAGTTATTTTTTGGAGGCTTGCAGCAAACTCCAATTAGCAGCTTTCCATTTTTTCCCTCACCGTGTATATTTACCCATACTTATTCTACATCAGGGATCTCAAATTTGGCTGGGTATATGGACCGCATATAGAAAAAAAATTAATTTGGGGGGCTGCAGTATTTGAAGGACAAAGTGATACTTTAATGTGATACAATTTTTTTTCTATACACATTTTGAATATTTTTGCCATGTTTTTTAATTTTTTTAGAACTTGGGTCATTAATTATGGATGTTGTGATAACAAATGTGCACTGTAGTTATGTCCCCATCAAGTTTCTCATATTGTAGTTATGTTCTCATACTGTAGCTATGGCCCCATCCAGGTCTCAATATTGTAGATATACCCTCACCCAGGTCCCCATATTGTAGATATGTCCCCATCCAGGTCACATATTGTAGTCATGTCCCTAGGTTTAAGAGGGGGAGAAAATGAAAGTGAAGCAGAAAATGTGGTCAATTCTGTACTAATATCCCCAATATGTGTCCCCAATCCAGGTATAAATGGCCCCCTCATCTCTATCCTGGTATCCATGGCCCCATAATACATATCCTGGTATGTCTGTATGCATGGCGCTCATCCCCATCCTGGTATGCATGGTCTCCTCATGCCTATCCTGGTATACATGCCCCCCTCATCCCTATTGTGGTATGCATGGCTCACTCATCTTTATCCTGGTATGCATGGCCCCCTCATCCCTATCCTGCTATGCATGACTCCCTCATTTCCATCATGGAAATAGCCACTCTATAGCCACTAGAATTTGTAGTCCTCCAGACAGCACAGCACAAGTGAATCTGCTAGAAATTTTTAGAACAAACACTTCTCACACAGACACTTGGTCACATGGAGCAATAACCTGCTTCCCCATTTTTTTCTCTTTTCTCTTTATACAAATTTTAACCCCTTCCCAACATGCGCCATACAAATACTGCTCTGCAGGAGGTACGCAAAGCGTAGTATCTGTATGGTGGCAGAATCACACATCCTCATGCTGAGCACTGCGACCATTGCATGCAGGTGTCAGCTGTATGTGACAGCTGACACCCCGCAGCACTGATCGCTGGCATTTAATCCCTCTGCTGCTGTCTGTAGTGTAGCAACATAGAGAAGCATTGCGCAGGGAGGGGGCTCCCTGCGCACTTCCACCAGGACAATTCGATGGGGGTTTCCACTGTTTAGGCACATCAGGGCTCTCCAAACGCGACATGGCAACCGCTAATTATTCCAGCATATTTTACATTCAAAAAGTCAAACAGTTGTTTTTCTCCACATATTTGGTATTTGAACACTCAGGAGAAATTGCACAACAAATTGTATGGAGCAATTTTGTTCTGTTACCCTTATAAAAATGCAAAAATTGGAGCTAAAACAGATTTATCTGGGAAAAATGTGTTTTTTTATTTTCAGGCCTTAACATTATAAACTTCTGTGAATCACCTGTGGGTTCAAGGTGCTTAATACACATCTAGATATGTTCCCTAAGGGGTCTAGTTTCCAAAATGGTGTTACTTGTTTTAGGTTTTCACTGTTTAGGCACATCAGGGCTCTCCAAACATGACATGGCGTCCGCTAATTATGCCAGCAAATTTTACATTCAAAAAGTGAAATGGTGCTCCTTCACTTCAGAGCCCTGCCGTGTGCCCAAACAGTAGATTTCTCCCAACAAGTAGACATGTGGGAAATGTTATTTATTAACTATTTTGTGCAATATGACTCTCTGATTTAAGGGCATAAAAACTAAAAGATAGAAAATTGCAAAATTTACCAAATTTTTGCCAAATTTCCGTTTTTTTCTCAAACGCAAGTTATATCAAAGAAATTTTGCCACTATCATAAAGTACAATATGTCACAAGAAAAGAGTTTCAGAATCACCAGGATCCATTGAAGCGTTCCAGAGTTATGACTTCATAAAGTGACAGTGGTCAGAATTGTTAAATTTAGCCTGTTCAGGAAGGTGAAAACAGGCTTCGGGGTGAAGGGGTTAATCCACCCACAGAAAAAACACAGATAGTTCCCCAACAATGACAACGGTTACACAGGTATCACAACTATGATATAGTTTTTAACTATGCACTTATCTGCCTCCTCTGCATTTTAATGTAGCCTCTGCTCCTCTCTGCAGCCTCAGCTAGACTCACTGAAATTTGTAGTCCTCCAGGCAGCACAGCACAGGTGACTCTTCGGGGGGCTAAGTGGTTTTGTAAACTTTTTCTTAGAGGGTCTTACAATTTGATGCACATCTGGAAGGGTGATGAGTAGAAAATGACATTCTTAACGTCAGATCAGAGGGTCTTTTTGAAAAACTTGTCATGCCATGATAGGGATCACGGGGCCATGCATACCAGGACAAGGATGAGAGGGCCATGCATACCAGGATGGGGATCATGCATACCAGGATAGGGATGAGGGGACCACACATACCAGGATAGGGATTAGAGGGCCATGCATACCAGGATGGGGATGGGGGAGCCATGCACAGCAGGATAAGAATGAGTAGGCCATGCATACCATGATAGGAATGAGGGGGCTAAACATACCAGGATAGTGATGATAGGGCCATGCATACCAGGATAGGGATGAGAAGACCATGCATACCAGGATGGGGATGAGGGACCATGCATCCCAGGATGGGGATGGGTGCAATTCAAACCAGGTTAGGGATGGGGATGGGCACCATACATACCAGGATAGGGATGAGGGAGTCAAGGATACCAGGATAGGGATGAGAAGCCCATGCCTACAAGGATAGGGATGAGGGGCCATGTATACCTTGATTGGGGGCATATATATACCAGGATGGGGATATTAGTACAAAATTGACCACATTTTGTGCTTGATTTTTTTTCTATTTTCCTCCTCTAAAACTTAGGGACATAACTACAATATGAGGATCTGGATGGGTACCTGACTACAATATGGGAACCTGGATGGTGGCATATCTAAAATATAGGGACTTGGATGCGGCCATAACTACAATATGATGATATAGCTACAATATGAGGACCTGGATGGGGACATAACTACAATATGGGGACCTGGATATGGGAACATGATTACAGTATGAGACCCTAGATGAGGACGTAACTACAAAATGGGACCTGGACATAGGGACATGGAAATAGGGACATGAGTACAATATGAGAACCTGGATGGGACATTTATACAATATGGGGACCTGGATGGGGACATAACTACAATATAGGGACATAATTACAATATGAGGACCTGGATGGGGACATAACTACAATATGGGACCAAGATGGAAAAAAATCTACAATATGGGGACCTGGATGGCAACATATCTACAATATGGGGACTTGGATGTGGACGATCGCCAAACATAAATTCGGCACGAATATGGCACATTTGGAGCACATTTGGATTCGTGTTTGGAAACCCGAGCAAAATTTTATAAAATCGGTAAAAATCGGTAACAGCGGACATATTGTTTCAGCGCCATTTTGACACTGTAACTGTGCATAGAGGATGCTCCTGACACTGCCACTATTAGCAAGATTTCAGCTACTTAGTTAGGCGGTTATATATCAGTCAGATAGTGTAGCTAGATAGTGTCCAGTGTGGCTTTAAAATTTCCCTTTCGGAATTTTTATTTTTATTTTTGGGGGGCATTACTGAGGTTCACAAAGCAGGCAGGGCACATGTCCTACAAGTATGTTGTGCACTGCTTCTATTGTGCTCCATGCACAAGTATACTGTAGCATTGAAAATAATATTTTTTCATTAGCTTAATTTAAAAAAGCTTGCTGTATCCCACATTTTAGCTAGTTAGCTACATGGATGCTAGTTAGCTAGGTGGATACTGTAGTTAGCTAGTGTCCAGTGTGGCTGTTAAATTTACCTTTTCTTTTTTGGCCATACTGAGGTGCACAAACAAATCCAGCAGGGCACGTGTTGTGCACTGCTTCTATTGTGATCCATGCACAAGTATAGCATTCTAATTCACAAGTATCTAGTGAAAAAATGTAGAACAGCCTGCTGTATCGCACCTTGTCATTAAGTGCTGTGGTGAAATAAAACTGTCTGCAGACCTAAGGCACATTAAAAAAAATGTATTAATTTTTTATGTTGCTAAATGTGAAACAGCCTGCTGTATCCCACATAGTCATTTTGTGACAGTGATATGAACCTGTCTGCAGACCTAAGGCACATTACAGTTGCAAAAAGTTAGATAACCCATTGTACCACACTTTGTCATTTGTTTGGGTTGAAATTAAGCTGTAGAGGCCTGATCCAGAGGTCACAAACAAATTCTTCTGTTATTAACGTCATACAGTAAGGGACCTGACTTTAAAAATAGTTTGCAGCATCTAGTGTGTTATAGAGGCCTGATCCATAGGTCACAAACAAATTCTTCTGTTATTAACATCATACAGTAAGGGACCTGACTTTAAAAATAGTTTGTAGCATCTAGTGTGTTATAGAGGCCTAATCCTTGGTCCAAAAAACTTCTGTTATTAACATTTTACAGTAAGGACCTGACTTTAAAAATAGTTTGTAGCATTTACACTCATGGCCAAAAGTTTTGAGAATGACACAAATATTATATTTTCACATGATCTGCTGCCCTCTGGTTTTTATGTGTGTTTGACAGATGTTTTTATCACAGACAGAAATATAATTGCAAACATATGAGTAACAAAAGCTTATATTGACAGTTAGAATGAGTTAATGCAGCAAGTAAATATTTGCAGTGTTGACCCTTCTTCTTCAGGACCTCTGCAATTCTCCCTGGCATGCTCTCAATCAACTTCTGGGCCAAATCCTGACTGATAGCAGTCCATTCTTGCACAATCAATGCTTTCATTTTGTCAGAATTTTTAGGTTTTTGTTTGTCCACCCGTCTCTTGATGATTGACCACAAGTTCTCAATGGGATTAAGATCTGGGGAGTTTCCAGGCCATGGACCCAAAATCTCTATGTTTTGTTCCCTGAGCCATTTAGTTATCACCTTTGCTTTATGGCAAGGTGCTCCATCATGCTGGAAAAGGCATTGTTGATCGCCAAACTGCTCTTGGAGGGTTGGGAGAAGTTGCTCTTGGAGGACATTCTGGTACCATTCTTTATTCATGGCTGTGTTTTTAGGCAAGACTGTGAGAGAGTCAATTCCCTTGGCTGAGAAGCAACCCCACACATGAATGGTTTCAGGATACTTAACAGTTGGCATGAGACAAGACTGGTAGTTAGCGCTCACCTTGTCTTCTCCGAATGAGGCGTTTTCCTGATGTCCCAAACAATCGAAAAGGGGATTCATCAGAGAAAATAACTTTACCCCAGTCATCAGTAGTCCACTGCCTGTACCTTTTGCAGGATATCAGTCTGTCCATGATGTTTTTTCTGGAGAGAAGTGGCTTCTTTGCTGCCCTCCTTGAGACCAGGCTTTGCTCCAAGAGTCTCCGCCTCACAGTGCGTGCAGATGCACTCAAGGGTATGCCACACTGAACAATATCGCTAACGGGATCGCTAAAAAACGTCACTATTTAGCGATCCCGTTAGCGATGTTGTTCAGTGCGGCAGCTGCCAGCGACGAGCTTCCTGCTGTGATCTCGCTCGTCGCTGGAATCGTTCCGGACCCTATTTTCTCGTCGGCGCTCCCGCTGGGTAAGTATATATCGCTAGTGTGGCACCTTTTCTTAGCGATTTAGCGGTACTTTTGTACCGCTAAAGTCGTTAAGAAGATCGCTAACGGCGATAGCGTCGTTAACTATATCGCTAAATGTGGCCGCACTTAGCGATATAGAAACAATCCCGCTAGCGATCGCATTAGTATGCGTCGTTATCGTGATCGCTAGCGGGATTGTTTAGTGTGGCAGTACCTTCACACCTGCCTGCTGCCATTCCTGAGCAAGCTCTGCACTGCTGGTAGCCCGATCCCGCAGCTGAAACACTTTTAAGAGACGGTCCTGGCGCTTGCTGGTCTTTCTTGGGTGCCCTGGAGCCTTTTTGGCAACAATGGAACCTCTATCCTTGAAGTTCTTGATGATGCGATAGATTGTTGACTGAGGTGCAATCTTTCTAGCTGCAATACTCTTCCCTGTTAGGCCATTTTTGTGCATTGCAATGATGACTGCACGTGTTTCTTTAGAGATAACCATGGTTAACAGAAGAGAAACAATGATGCCAAGCACCAACCTCCTTTTAAAGTGTTCAGTGGTGTCATTCTTACTTAATTATGACAGATTGATCTCCAGCCATGTCCTCATCAACACCCACACCTGTGTTAATGGAGCAATCACTGAAAAGAGGTTAGCTGGTCCTTTTAAGGCAGGGCTGCAATGATGTTGAAATGTGTTTTGGGTGTTGTGAATGTGTTAGAAATGAATTCTGAGCAGAAGCTCCCTCTGGTGGTTGCAGACAGTGCTGAACCATTCAGTGAGGATTGGCAATCAGGAATTACAGACTGGCTGGATATAAGGGAGGTTCCCTCCCATCATGGTTGCCGGTGATCAATTGTTCTTGTCTCAACTTTGTTTCCTGGTTCACTTGGAAGCTTGCTGAGTCTTGCCTCTTCTCCTGCTCTCAGATAAGATATTTTCTGTTTTTTGTTTTTGTGCTTACCATTTGCATATTTCTCTGCATTTCTGTGAGGTTAGCCAGGTTTCCCCACCGGGGGGCTTGGGCTCCTCTCAGTTCCTCTGGAGCCACTGTTATTTGTTCATTTGCCTTTTCCAGTCTTTTCAGTGTCTGCGGCTTTCTTTTGTTACACCAGAGAACTAATTTAGGTGGTAGAGGTCGTGTGATCTCAGGTGTTTTTGCAATTAGTAGCGTTGTTTTTTTTTAGGGTTTTTTGGATTGCAGTAAGTATCCTTCCTATCCGTTTCTGTCTAGGCAGATTGGGCCCCAACTAGAGTTGAGCGATACTTTCCGATATCCAAAAGTATCGGAATCGGAATGGTATCGCCGATACCATTAAAATATCGGCGATACCCGATACCGATACCGGAAATCCAATGTAAGTCTATGGGAACAAAATATCGTAACTAAAAAAACCTCTTTCTTTCCTTGTAAACACTAAATATACACACATAGAATACATATATATATATATATATATATATATATATACATGTCATTGTGACATATATATATACATATATTTATAGTTTATACACTTCTACATAGTAAAATAGCCTCTGATTCAATTGCCGGGTAAAGCCGGCTTTTGTGAAAAGACAGAAGCACCCGACATGAAATGACACTTGGTTTACATAGAGTTAACCATGTCTTTTCATGTAGTTTATATCTGATTTGCAGAAACAATTACATGAGTGTAAGTGTGCAAAATTTCACACCTGTAGGGGTTAATTAAAGGTATAAATTCGTTGTAAAAAAAACGGACTTTTTTGCTACTAATTTACACCTTTAATTAACCCCTACAGGTGTGAAATTTTGCACACTTACACTCATGTAATTGTTTGTGCAAATCAGATATCAAACTACATGAAAAGACATGGTTAACTCTATGTAAACCAAGTGTCATTTCATGTCGGGTTCTGCATTTTCACAAAAGCCGGCAATTGAATTAGCGGCTATTATACTATGTAGAAGTGTATGAACTATAAATATATATATATATATGTGTCACAAACTCAATGACATGTATATATATATATGAGGTGTAAAATTGCTGAAAAAAAATGTGTGGGCTCCCGCCCTATTTTCGCAACCAGACAGACAAAGCCAGTGAGTGGGGGCAGATAATAATAGCCCAGAGAGGGATCATTATTTTTGGCCCCCCCCGGCTACTAACATCTGCCCCCAGACACCCCAGAAAAGGCAAATCTATAATTAGATTCGCCCTTTCTGGCACTTTGCCCGTCTATTCCCATTGCCCTGTAGCGGTGGCGAATGGGTTAATAAGGGGTTAAAGCCACCTTGCTATTGAAAGGTGACTTTAAGCCAGGTTAATAATTGAGAGCTGTCAATTAGACAACTATCAATTATTAATCCTATTGTATGAAAGAAAAATCAAACACACACACTTTAATAAAAAAGAAGTTTAATGAAATAATCACACAGTTTTTGACCATATTTTATTTACCTGCTAAAACCATTTCCTGTAATAAAAATAAAATAATAAAGCAAAATTATTCTTACCAATCCGATGCACAGTCAGGTCCCACGGTGTAATCCTTCAGAAAGGGTTAATGTTTACTGCAGGGACCGCAGCTAATGCTGCAGCCTCACAGTAAACCCCCAAATGAATGAGCTCCTCTCCTGGCTGACAGGAGAGGAAGTGGAAAGCTTAATTGATTGCTTTCCACTTTCACTTCAGGTCAGCCAGGGACACCATCAGTGACGTCAGAGGGAACTGATTAACAAAAATAGGGGTTCCCTTCGAAAAACAAATGGCGTGGGTCCCCCCTATTTTTGTTAACCAGCCAGATGAAGCAGACCGCTGAGGCCTGGATTTTCAGGCTTTTAAGGAGCCAAGATCCATGGACCTTGCCAGCCTGATAATACCAGGCCACAGCAGTCTGCATATCTTGGCTGATTAACAAAAATAGGGATCCCCTTGAAAAAAATTAGCGTGGGGTCCCCCCTATTTTTGTTAACCAGCCAGATGAAGCAGACCGCTGAGGCCTGGTTTTTCAGGCTGGTAAGGATCCAATATCCATGGACCTTGCAAGCCTGATAATACCAGGCCACAGCAGTCTGCTTAGCTTGGCTGGTTAACAAAAATAGGGGATCCCCTCGAAAAAAAAACGGCGTGGGGATCCCCCCTATTTTTGTTAACCAGCCAAGTAAAATGCAGACTGCTGCGGCCTGGTATTAAAAGACTGTCAAGGCCCATGGATTTTGGCCCTCAACAGCCTGATAATACCAGGCTACAGCAGCCCCACATTTGGCGCATCAAAAGATGTGCCAATTGTGGCACTTTACCCGGCTCTTCCCACTTGCCCTGTAGCGGTGGCAAGCGGGGTAATAAGGGGTTAATGTCACCGTTGATTGCACGGTGACAATAAGCCCAGTTAATAATGGAGAGGCGTCAATAAGACACCGATCCATTATTAATCCCAAAGTTTTTAAATGTTTAAAAAAAAGACACAGCAAGAAAAAAGTCTTTTAATGAAATAAAAGAGACAACACAGTTTTCATTTCTTTTATTACACTCTCATTCCTGCGACGCCATCGATCTCCTGTAAAAAAAGAAAAAAAACAAACCAACAATATACCACCTGTCCGACGCAGTCCATAGTAACGAGTGTCCCACGACGATCCAGCTCTGCTACATCGGAATGCCAGGCAGAGCCTGACATCCCGGCGCAGCACAGCTGATTACCTGCTTCTCCGGCGGTGACGTCATCGGACTGCTTTACGGCCGCGATTACCCAGCAGTCACTGCAGCTATCGCGAGAAACTGCATGTGACCGCCAGGGAGAAGAGGATGGCGGCCATCAAGCAGTCCGGGATGTGACCGCCGGAGATCTTCTGCCGGGTAAGTGCCGCTGACTCCTGACAGACCCGACCGACGGACACTGACAGTGACATTCCGATTCCGGTATCCGATATGACGAAAATATCGGTACTCGGAATCGGAATTCCGATACAGCCAATATCGGCCGATACCCGATATTTGTAGTATCGGAATGCTCAACCCTAGCCCCAACGTTTGCTCATACTATTTTCTGTCTGTGTCTGTATTTCCTCTTGTCTAACCGCCATTACATGTTTGGGGGCTTCCTATGTTCTTTGGGGATCTGCTCCGGGGCAGATAGCTTTCCTCTTTCTATCTTTAGGTGTAGTTAACCTCTCAGGCTGTGACGAGGCGTCTAGGACCAACGTAGGTACGCTCCACGGCTGCCTTTAGTTGTGGTGGTTAGTCAGGGTACTGCAATCCAGTAGATTCCAAC
>JARQOD010013838.1:0-13501 GCA_033576555.1 Oophaga sylvatica
TGTCTGTAGTGCCTCATCAGCTCTGACAACACAATGTCTGTAGTGCCTCATCAGCTCTGAGAACACAGGGTCCGTAGTGGCTCATCAGCTCTGAGAACACAATGTCTGTAGTGCCTCATCAGCTCTGAGAACACAATGTCTGTAGTGCCTCATCAGCTCTGACAACACAATGTCTGTAGTGCCTCATCAGCTCTGAGAACACAGGTCCGTAGGGGCTCATCAGCTCTGACAACACAATGTCTGCAGTGCCTCATCAGCTCTGAGAACACAATGTCTGTAGTGCCTCATCAGCTCTGAGAACACAATGTCTGTAGTGCCTCATCAGCACTGAGAACACAATGTCTGTAGTGCCTCATCAGCTCTGAGAACACAATGTCTGTAGTGGCTCATCAGCTCTGACAACACAATGTCTGTAGTGCCTCATCAGCTCTGAGAACACAATGTCTGTAGTGCCTCATCAGCTTTGAGAACACAATGTCTGTAGTGCCTCATCAGCTCTGAGAACACAATGTCTGTAGTGCCTCATCAGCTCTGAGAACACAATGTCTGTAGTGGCTCATCAGCTCTGAGAACACAATGTCTGTAGTGGCTCATCAGCTCTGACAACACAATGTCTGTAGTGCCTCATCAGCTCTGAGAACACAATGTCCGTAGTGGCTCATCAGCTCTGACAACACAATGTCTGTAGTGCCTCATCAGCTCTGAGAACACAATGTCTGTAATGCCTCATCAACTCTGAGAACACAATGTCTGTAGTGGCTCATCAGCTCTGAGAACACAATGTCTGTAGTGCCTCATCAACTCTGAGAACACAATGTCTGTAGTGCCTCATCAGCTCTGAGAACATAATGTCTGTAGTGCCTCATCAGCTCTGAGAACACAGGGTCCGTAGTGGCTCATCAGCTCTGACAACACAATGTCTGTAGTGCCTCATCAGCTCTGAGAACACAATGTCTGTAGTGCCTCATCAGCTCTGAGAACACAATGTCTGTAGTGCCTCATGAGCTCTGAGAACACAGGGTCCGTAGTGGCTTATCAGCTCTGACAACACAATGTCTGTAGTGCCTCATCAGCTCTGAACACAATGTCTGTAGTGCCTCATCAGCTCTGAGAACACAATGTCTGTAGTGCCTCATCAGCTCTGAGAACACAATGTCTGTGGTGCCTCATCAGCTCTGAGAACACAATGTCTGTAGTGCCTCATCAGCTCTGAGAACACAATGTCCGTAGTGCCTCATCAGCTCTGAGAACACAATGTCTGTAGTGCCTCATCAGCTCTGAGAACACAATGTCCGTAGAGCCTCATCAGCTCTGAGAACACAATGTCCGTAGAGCCTCATCAGCTCTGAGAACACAATGTCCGTAGTGCCTCATCAGCTCTGAGAACACAATGTCTGTAGTGCCTCATCAGCACTGAGAACACAATGTCCGTAGTGCCTCATCAGCACTGAGAACACAATGTCTGTAGTGCCTCATCAGCTCTGAGAACACAATGTCTGTAGTGCCTCATCAGCTCTGAGAACACAATGTCTGTAGTGCCTCATCAGCTCTGAGAACACAATGTCTGTAGTGCCTCATCATCTCTGAGTAAACAATGTCTGTAGTGACTCATCAACTCTGAGAACACAATGTCTGTAGTGCCTCATCAGCTCTGAGAACACAATGTCTGTAGTGCCTCATCAGCTCTGAGAACACAATGTCTGTAGAGCCTCATCAGCTCTGAGAACACAATGTCTGTAGTGCCTCATCAGCTCTGAGAACACAATGTCTGTAGTGCCTCATCAGCTCTCAGAACACAATGTCTGTAGTGCCTCATCAGCTCTGAGAACACAATGTCTGTAGTGCCTCATCAGCTCTGAGAACACAATGTCTGTAGTGCCTCATCAGCTCTGAGAACACAATGTCTGTATTGCCTCATCAGCTCTGAGAACATGTGATGAGTGCTGTGCTGGAATTGCTGTCCTCATCTTTTTTTTTTGTACTGCTGAAAGCCCACCAAGCAAAGCCCCCCCTCCTTCTCTCTGCAGCTCTCGTACTTCTCACCAACCCCCAGCCTGCACTCAGGCAGTGTAATGTGAGCTGCCAGTGCTGGAAGTTTTCCCGCTTCACCGCAGGGGTCCTGCATTGTCTGCACACGTGCTTTCTTCCTATAGCAGCCATTTTGGAGAATTCATTCTTTTTTGGTTAATAACACGGTGGGAGCATTCGCTAGAAACACGAAAGTTACTGTGTTGAACCATGCGCCGACGGGCATCGTTCCCGTGGTACTGGTAAACCCGTAACTCCAACAGAACCCGAGAAATGGAATTCTCGGGTGCCCCATGTACTAGCCCACCCAAGTGTGGGCTCATTGGAACCGTCATTTTGGAGTGAGATCATTGATAGATCTGCCGTTATTCTGCTAGGTTCACAGGACGAGTTATGAACCTTATGATATTGCAGAGCTCAAACCATAGCTTGCAGCCAGGGGAGGTGGCCAGAGGACCAGCCCTTTTTGTGAGGTCAGAAGCTGACATGCATAAGTCTTGCAGTGAAGTTCCTTAGATTTTACTTTCTGCTGGGATGTCCTGAGTAAGAGATCTACCAATGAACTATGACGTGTGGCTCCTTCCCCCAGCCTGGCTTGCCTGTAATGATCTAACAACCATGTGAGTTATCTTTCATTCTTAATCCTATTTTATTTTATAACTGCATCTGTACATAACGATATTGTCTCAGTTTGTTACATCTTTTTATATTGTATAAGCACTGCCTGGTTTTTAAGGAATAAACCTATAAATTTATTAGTTTGTTTCTCCTGCTCTATAAACGAATTTGCACGTGCCTGAAGCACTACGCTACTGTTTTGGGGTTGCTACGGACCCTCTTGATAAATTGTTCATCAAAAGCCGTAGCTGGTGGCAGCTAAAAGGAAGGGGTGTAAAGTGTTAATCTATTGGGTGACGCTGGCAGTGACGGAGCGGGGTTTATAAGGGTACTGCCTGGCTGCAGCCAGGAGTAATTATAATTCCCTCACTGCAGCGTGCCCAATAGCCAGCACACATCCAAGTGACCCGTCTGGCGACTAATTATCCTAGGTGCAGTTCCCTGACTGACCTGAGGGTAAGGGGGGCGCCAGAGAGCTGCAAGTTCCTAAGTGGAAGTGGGATAATTATAAATCCCTGCAGTTTACTGGGTCGGACGGCAGCAGCCGTCGTGTGTGTGCGCGTTTTCGTCACATTTGCAGCACGGAGGGATCACAAGCCGTGACCCCCGGGCTACCGTGTGGCGGACCGTGTGCCCGTTCATCACATATTGGTGGCAGCGGTGGGATTATAGAGCAATTGTGATCTGGTTTGAGCAATCATTCCCCTTCACTAAAAAACTTGCAAGGTTCTCTCACAGACCCTGCAGCCCAAAGTTTTGGAGAACAGACTCAGTGTTTATTAGTCCTGAGACAATTGTGTGTACTTGCGGTTACCCCTCCCTTTTCTTTGTTTTTCTATCCTATCTTTTATTTGGCAACCATGGCTACAAGAGGAGCAAGTTGGTTCGAAAAGCAGAACAGGGACACTCTTGTGGGAATCTGCGTGTACCACGGCCTTGACCACAAGAACCAAACCAAAGCCCGACTGGTCCAGGCCCTGAAGGAGCTGGGCGAGCATCGGAGCGTGGCGGGCGCAGGAGCCGGCCCAAGCCAAGGTGGTGCCGCAGGAGCAGAGGCCCAACCCCTGACTGCTTACACCCAGAGAGAGGTGGACCCTTACCTGCAGGCGCCCTGGAGGGACTCACCGCTGACAACCGGGAAGAACGCCTGAGGCTGATCCAGCAAGCTCAAGAGAGAGCCGACCAGCGAGATGCCAAACAGCGAGAGGCTGAGAGAGCCGAGCGCCAAGCCCAGCGAGAGGCCGAGCGGGAGGCTGAGAGAGCCGAGCGGGAAGCTCAGAGAGCCCATGAACTGGAGCTGCTCAGACAAGGGGCAATGCCCTCCACAGCCCAGAGCGGTACACCCAGCAGCTCTCAGAGTCCCAAGCCCCGGCCGGAGCACTTTCCCGTGCTGGAAAAGGACAGAGACTTGGACACTTTTCTGCGGGCCTTTGAGAAAGTCTGCAGACAGTACCGGCTGCCTGCCGACCAATGGGCCAGGTACTTGACCCCCGGGCTGAAGGACAAAGCTTTGGAGGCGTTCGCTTCCCTCGCGCCAGATCAAGACAGTGACTATGAGGCCATCAAGCAGGCCCTGATTGCCAAGTACCAGCTAACCCCTGAGGTATACCGAAAGAAGTTCCGGAACCTCCAACGTGGCCCACACGACAGTTATAGCGATGTGGTGCAAGGACTCAGGAACCACTTTGACCAGTGGATCCATGGACTGTCAGTTGACACCTATGAGGAGCTGAAAGACCTGATGATCAAAGACCAGTTCCTGCATCTGTGCCCAGCTGAGGTCCGACAGTTCATCCTGGACCGAGAACCAGAGGACGCGGTCACAACAGCCCGGATCGCCGACAGCTATGAGGCCAACCGGAAACCCGAGGTGCGGAAGCCCGTCACCACCCGTTGGGGAGGGGGTAAGCCTGCAACCAACCCCAGTGCCCCTGCCAGTCGTCCCTCTGGAGGCACTATCCCCTTTGTCAGCGCCAGGCCTACATCAGACCCCCGCCAGTGTTTCTCCAGTAAAAGGACTGGTCACATCAGCGCCACCTGTCCGGAGAGGCAGAAGAACCCCCCAGCCAAGGCCTCCCAACGCCTCTGTCCTTTTGGTGGGTGGTGTGGTGGGGAGGGTTGATGACAACGTGCAGCCCGTCCGCGTGGGGGCCCGTCTTGCTACAGGCCTCAAGGACACCGGGGCTGAACGAACCCTCATCCGACCCGAATGGCGGCCCCTGAAGAGTTGATTCCGGGGAAAACCTTAACTGTCACCGGGATTGGGGGCGTCCACTACCCCTTGCCGATAGCCCGAGTTTTCATTGACTGGGGTACCGGGAGCGGGGTGAAGGAAGTGGGGGTGTCCGAAAACCTGCCCACTGATGTTTTATTGGGGACTGATCTGGGGAGGATGGTGGCGTACTATGTCCCGGACACCCCTTCCCAATCTGATGATAAGGTTAACGTTAACCATGATGTTGATGTTGATGATGATGGGAAACTGAATGTGTTACCTGCTAACGCTTTGCGAAGTGATGATGCAACTGATAACCTTTCTTTCCCTAGGAATGATGTTGATAGTGATGTATCTGTGCCATCTGAATCTGTTAACCCTTTCTCTGAAGTGGTAGATGTGTCCACAGGTACAGGAGCGTTCAGCCACGTCGCTCTGCGGAGTGAGACGGCTGAGGAACCCCTAGCAGGAGCAAGCGACAGTGCTCAAGGAAATGGGGAGGTGCATGGGAACCGGGAGGAAGGTGACGCCATGACACTGACCAGTGCCACCGAGGAAGGTAACTGGCCCATAAGTAGCACTGCTCCTGAAGTGTTGGGGGTGGATGGGGAGGTAGAGCCCATAGCAGCGCAGGCTGATGGGTCTATAGAAATCCCCGGGGAGACTGCATATGTAGCTGCTGTCACCCGCAGTCAGAGTGCCCGGATCGCAGGTAGCGCCCTGCCATCTGGACCCTCCTCCGCTACAGGAGAGACTGAACCAGAGGTGGACCCAGAGCCGGTCCCAGAGGGTCCCAGTGAGGAAGGAACCCTGACGTCACTTCTGGCTGCCTCCAGCCAGGAGTTCCAGGCCGCTCTGCACTCAGATGCGAGCCTGGGGAACTTGAGGCACCTCGCCGAGACGCCCACCTCCGTGACTGATAAGGAGAGGGTGTTCTGGGAACGAGGAAGGTTGTACCGGGAGACAGTACCCGGAGGTTCCCAAAAGGAGTGGTTGAGGGAAAAACAGCTGGTCGTCCCGCACCAGTTCCGAGGTGAGTTGTTGAGGATTGCCCATGAGATTCCACTTGCTGGACACTTGGGGATTAGCAAAACTAAGGCACGGCTGTCTCAACACTTCTATTGGCCCAAGATGGGGACAGATGTGACTAACTACTGCCGCTGCTGTATCACCTGTCAAAGAGTGGGGAAGGCGGGGCCTGCTCTTAAGGCTCCCCTGATCCCGTTGCCAGTGATAGAGGAGCCTTTCCAGAGGATCGCGGTGGACATTGTGGGCCCGCTGGCCGTCCCCAGCAGCTCTGGAAAGCAATACATCCTGACTGTGGTAGACTACGCTACCCGGTACCCGGAGGCGGTAGCTCTGTCCTCAACTAGGGCAGATAAGGTGGCAGATGCACTGG
This sequence comes from Oophaga sylvatica, assembly GCA_033576555.1. Classification (NCBI taxonomy): domain Eukaryota; kingdom Metazoa; phylum Chordata; class Amphibia; order Anura; family Dendrobatidae; genus Oophaga; species Oophaga sylvatica. The sequence goes on from JARQOD010013838.1 coordinate 6,261, forward strand.
TGACCATCTTTTCACGGGTAGGATTTCCCAGGGAGATGCTTACCGATCAAGGGACCCAATTTATGTCTCGCCTAATGAAGGCTCTCTGCAGCAAAATGCAGGTGACGCGTATGGTATCGAGTGCGTATCACCCACAGACCAATGGTTTGTGTGAGCGCTTTAACGGTACCCTCAAACAGATGCTCCGCATGCTGGTTGAGACCCAGGGACGCGATTGGGAGCGGTACCTCCCACACCTGCTATTTGCCTACAGAGCAGTCCCGCAGGCCTCGACGGGGTTCTCCCCCTTCGAGCTCCTGTATGGTAGGCGAGTCCGGGGACCCCTTGGGTTGATAAGAGAATCCTGGGAAGATGAGCCAAACCCCACGGAAGTGTCCATCGTGGATTATGTCATGCGCTTCCGCGACAAGATGCAGACCTTGACGCAGTTGGTGCATGACAACATGACGCAGGCTCAGGCTGACCAGAAGCACTGGTACGACCAGAACGCCCGGGAGCGGACCTACCAGGTGGGTCAAAAGGTGTGGGTGCTGGTCCCCGTACCAAAGGATAAGCTTCAGGCAGCCTGGGAAGGCCCGTACGTCGTGCACCAACAGCTCAACCCAGCCACCTACGTGGTCACGCTTGACCACACTCGGGGTAGGCGCAAGGCCTTTCACGTCAACATGATGAAGGCCCATCACGAACGTGAAGCCTGCGTCCTACCGGTCTGCAATCTGCCCGAGGACGGGGAAGAGGATCCCCTCCTAGACATGCTGGCCCAAGCTAATGCCAATGGGTCCATTGAGGACATGGAGGTAAATGCCTCGCTAACCGTCTCCCAGCGGTTGCAGTTGCTGACCACTCTGGAACCCTTCCGGGCCGAGTTCACGAACCGACCCGGAAGGACCGAGTTGGCAGTCCACGAGGTGGACACCGGGAATCACGCCCCGTTACGGCGGACACCTTATCAGATCTCTGAGGAAGTGCAGCAGATTATGCGCCAGGAGATCCATGAGATGTTGCAGCTGGGGGTGATCCGGCAGTCCAAAAGCGCATGGGCCTCACCTGTAGTTCTCGTGCCAAAAAAGGATCGAACCACCCGGTTCTGCGTGGACTACAGGGGGCTCAACGCCATCACTACCTCTGATGCGCACCCAATGCCACGCATCGAGGATCTGCTGGAGCGGTTGGCGAATGCCAAGTACATATCCATCATGGATTTGAGCCGGGGATACTGGCAGATTCCCCTGAGCCCTGCGGCGCAGGAGAAATCCGCCTTTATCACCCCTTTTGGACTGTACGAGTCCACGGTCATGCCTTTCGGCATGAAGAATGCCCCTGCCACTTTTCAGCGGATGGTCAACCACCTGCTTCAGGGACTGGAGGAGTACGCTGTGGCGTACCTGGACGACATTGCCGTCTTCAGTTCCACCTGGGAGGAACACCTTCAGCATCTCCAGGAGGTGCTCAAGCGTATTCACCAGGCAGGTCTGACCATCAAGCCGGGAAAATGCCAGATGGGCATGAGGGAGGTCCACTACCTGGGGCACCGGGTAGGTGGGGGTTCCATGAGTCCAGAGCCCGAGAAAGTGGACGCGATCGTGTCCTGGCCCACCCCCAGGACCAAAAAGCAGGTGAAGTCCTTCCTGGGCACTGCAGGGTACTATAGACGTTTCGTACTGAACTATAGCGCCATTGCAAAACCCTTGACGGACCTCACCAAGGGCGGTCTACCCCAAACAGTCAACTGGACAGATGGCTGTGAGGCGGCATTCCGAGCTTTGAAAACAGCCCTGTGCAGCTCTCCGATGTTGAGAGCCGTCGACAGCAGTCGGCCCTTCCTGGTACAGACTGACGCCAGCGAATTTGGCCTCGGTGCTGTACTCAGCCAGGTTGATTCGGGGGGACCAGGAGCACCCCGTGTTGTACCTGAGCCGGAAACTTCTGCCAAGGGAAGTGGCATACTCCACCATCGAGAAGGAGTGCCTGGCCATGATCTGGGCACTGCAACGTTTGCAGCCCTACCTGTACGGGCGCACCTTCAAGGTGGTCACCGACCACAACCCTCTGAGCTGGCTGCACACAGTGTCCGGAACCAATGGTAGGTTGCTACGCTGGAGCCTTGCCCTGCAGCAGTATGATTTTGCCATACAACACAAGAAAGGCAGTGATCATGGGAATGCTGATGAGTTATCACGACGTGGCGAACCCCCTGAGGTGCGCATGTCGGATTACCGACAGGTCATGCCTCCGTAGCGCCCTCTAAGGGGGGGAGGTGTGATGAGTGCTGTGCTGGAATTGCTGTCCTTTTTTTTTTTTTTTTGTACTGCTGAAAGCCCACCAAGCAAAGCCCCCCCTCCTTCTCTCTGCAGCTCTCGTACTTCTCACCAACCCCCAGCCTGCACTCAGGCAGTGTAATGTGAGCTGCCAGTGCTGGAAGTTTTCCCGCTTCACCGCAGGGGTCCTGCATTGTCTGCACACGTGCTTTCTTCCTATAGCAGCCATTTTGGAGAATTCATTCTTTTTTGGTTAATAACACGGTGGGAGCATTCGCTAGAAACACGAAAGTTACTGTGTTGAACCATGCGCCGACGGGCATCGTTCCCGTGGTACTGGTAAACCCGTAACTCCAACAGAACCCGAGAAATGGAATTCTCGGGTGCCCCATGTACTAGCCCACCCAAGTGTGGGCTCATTGGAACCGTCATTTTGGAGTGAGATCATTGATAGGTCTGCCGTTATTCTGCTAGGTTCACAGGACGAGTTATGAACCTTATGATATTGCAGAGCTCAAGCCATAGCTTGCAGCCAGGGAGGTGGCCAGAGGACCAGCCCTTTTTGTGAGGTCAGAAGCTGACATGCATAAGTCTTGCAGTGAAGTTCCTTAGATTTTACTTTCTGCTGGGATGTCCTGAGTAAGAGATCTGTCAATGAATTATGACGTGTGGCTCCTTCCCCAGCCTGGCTTGCCTGTAATGATCTAACTACCATGTGAGTTATCTTTCATTCTTAATCCCATTTTATTTTATAACTGCATCTGTATATAACGATATTGTCTCAGTTTGTTACATCTTTTTATATTATATAAGCACTGCCTGTTTTTTTTTAAGGAATAAACCTATAAATTTATTAGTTTGTTTCTCCTGCTCTATAAACGAATTTGCACGTGCCTGAAGCACTACGCTACTGTTTTGGGGTTACTATGGACCCTCTTGATAAATTGTTCATCAAAAGCCGTAGCTGGTGGCAGCTAAAAGGAAGGGGTGTAAAGTGTTAATCTATTGGGTGACGCTGGCAGTGACCAGCGGGGTTTATAAGGGTACTGCCTGGCTGCAGCCAGGAGTAATTATAATTCCCTCACTGCAGCGTGCCCAATAGCCAGCACACATCCAAGTGACCCGTCTGGCGACTAATTATCCTAGGTGCAGTTCCCTGACTGACCTGAGGGTAAGGGGGGCGCCAGAGAGCTGCAAGTTCCTAAGTGGAAGTGGGATAATTATAAATCCCTGCAGTTTACTGGGTCGGACGGCAGCAGCCGTCGTGTGGGTGCGCGTTTTCGTCACATTTGCAGCACGGAGGGATCACAAGCCGTGACCCCCGGGCTACCGTGTGGCGGACCGTGTGCCCGTTCATCACAGAACACAATGTGTGTAGTGCCTCATCAGCTCTGAGAACACAATGTCTGTAGTGCCTCATCAGCTCTGAGAACACAATGTCTGTAGTGCCTAATCAGCTCTGGAACACAATGTCTGTAGTGCCTCATCAGCTCTGAGAACACAATGTCTGTAGTGCCTCATCAGCTCTGAGAACACAATGTCTGTAGTGCCTCATCAGCTCTGAGAACACAATGTCTGTAGTGCCTCATCAGCTCTGAGAACACAATGTCTGTAGTGCCTCATCAGCTCTGAGAACACAATGTCTGTAGTGCCTAATCAGCTCTGGAACACAACTGTGTAGTGCCTCATCAGCTCTGAGAACACAATGTCTGTAGTGCCTCATCAGCTCTGAGAACACAATGTCTGTAGTGTCTAATCAGCTCTGGAACACAATGTTGTAGTGCCTCATCAGCTCTGAGAACACAATGTCTGTAGTGCTCATCAGCTCTGAGAACACAATGTCTGTAGTGCCTCATCAGCTCTGAGAACACAAAGTCTGTAGTGCCTAATCAGCTCTGAGAACACAATGTCTGTAGTGGCTCATCACTCTGAGAACACAATGTCTGTAGTGCCTCATCAGCCCTAGAACACAATGTCTGTAGTGCCTCATCAGCTCTGAGAACACAATGTCTGTAGTGCCTCATCAATCTGAGAACACAATGTCTTAGTGCCCCATAACTCTGAGAACACAAAGTCGTAGTGCCTCACACTGAGAACACAATGTCTGTAGTGCCTCAACTGAGAACACAATGTCTGTAGTGCCCATTAACTCTGAGAACACAAAGTCCGTAGTGCCTCATCAGCTCTGAGAACACAATGTCTGTAGTGCCTCATCATCTGAGAACACAATGTCTGTAGTGCCTCATCAATCTGAGAACACAAGTCTGTAGTGCCTCATCAGCTCTGAGAACACAATGTTGTAGTGCCTCATCAGCTCTGAGAACACAATGTCTGTAGTGCCTCATCATCTGAGAACACAATGCCTGTAGTGCCTCATTAACTCTGAGAACACAATGTTTGTAGTGCCCATCATCTGAGAAACAATGTCTGTAGTGCCTCATAACTGAGAACACAATGTCTGTAGTGCCTCATCAGCTCTGAGAACACAATGTCTGTAGTGCCTCATCACTGTGAGAACACAATGTCTGTAGTGCCTCATCAACTCTGAGAACACAATGTCTGTAGTGCCTCATCTGAGAACACAATGTCCGTAGTGCCTCATCAACTCTGAGAACACAAAAGTCTGTAGTGCCTCATCAGCTCTGAGAACACAATGTCTGTAGTGCCTCATCAACTCTGAGAACACAATGTCTGTAGTGCCTCATCACTCTAGAACACAATGTCTGTAGTGCCTCATCACTCTGAGAACACAATGTCTGTAGTGCCTCATCAGCTCTGAGAACACAATGTCTGTAGTGCCTCATCAACTCTAGAACACAATGTCTGTAGTGCCTCATCAGCTCTGAGAACACAATGTCTGTAGTGCCTCATCAACTCTGAGAACACAATGTCTGTAGTGCCTCATCAACTCTGAGAACACAATGTCTGTAGTGCCTCATCAGCTCTGAGAACACAATGTCTGTAGTGCCTCATCAACTCTGAGAACACAATGTCTGTAGTGCCTCATCACTCTGAGAACACAAGTCTGTAGTGCCTCATCAGCTCTGAGAACACAATGTCTGTAGTGCCTCATCAACTCTGAGAACACAATGTCTGTAGTGCCTCATCAGCTCTAGAACACAATGTCTGTAGTGCCTCATCACTCTGAGAACACAATGTCTGTAGTGCCTCATCAGCTCTGAGAACACAATGTCTGTAGTGCCTCATCAGCTCTGAGAACACAATGTCTGTAGTGCCTCATCAACTCTGAGAACACAATGTCTGTAGTGCCTCATCAGCTCTGAGAACACAATGTCTGTAGTGCCTCATCAACTCTGAGAACACAATGTCTGTAGTGCCTCACCAGCTCTGAGAACACAATGTCTGTAGTGCCTCATCAGCTCTGAGAACACAATGTCTGTAGTGCTCATCATACTCTGAGAACACAATGTCTGTAGTGCCTCATCAGCTCTGAGAACACAATGTCTGTAGTGCCTCATCAGCTCTGAGAACACAATGTCTGTAGTGCCTCATCAGCTCTGAGAACACAATGTCGTAGTGCCTCATCACTCTGAGAACACAATGTCTGTAGTGCCTCATCAGCTCTGAGAACACAATGTCTGTAGTGCCTCATCACTCTGAGAACACAATGTCTGTAGTGCCTCATCAATCTGAGAACACAATGTCTGTAGTGCCTCATCACTGAGAACACAATGTCTGTAGTGCCTCATCACTCGAGAACACAATGTCTGTAGTGCCTCATCAGCTCTGAGAACACAATGTCTGTAGTGCCTCATCATCTGAGAACACAATGTCTGTAGTGCCTCATCAATCTGAGAACACAATGTCTGTAGTGCCTCATCAGCTCTGAGAACACAATGTCTGTAGTGCCTCATCAACTCTGAGAACACAATGTCTGTAGTGCCTCATCAACTGAGAACACAATGTCTGTAGTGCCTCATCAGCTCTGAGAACACAATGTCTGTAGTGCCTCATCACTCTGAGAACACAATGTCTGTAGTGCCTCATCAGCTCTGAGAACACAATGTCTGTAGTGCCTCATATCGAGAACACAATGTCTGTAGTGCCTCAACTGAGACACAATGTCTGTAGTGCCTCATCAGCTCTGAGAACACAATGTCTGTAGTGCCTCATCACTCTGAGAACACAATGTCTGTAGTGCCTCATCACTCTGAGAACACAATGTCTGTAGTGCCTCATCAGCTCTGAGAACACAATGTCTGTAGTGCCTCATCAGCTCTGAGAACACAATGTCTGTAGTGCCTCATCAGCTCTGAGAACACAATGTCTGTAGTGCCTCATCACTCTGAGAACACAATGTCTGTAGTGCCTCATCAGCTCTGAGAACACAATGTCTGTAGTGCCTCATCACTCTGAGAACACAATGTCGTAGTGCCTCATCAGCTCTGAGAACACAATGTCGTAGTGCCTCATCAGCTCTGAGAACACAATGTCTGTAGTGCCTCATCACTCTGAGAACACAATGTCGTAGTGCCTCATCAGCTCTGAGAACACAATGTCTGTAGTGCCTCATCAGCTCTGAGAACACAATGTCTGTAGTGCCTCATCACTCTGAGAACACAATGTCCGTAGTGCCTCATCAACTGAGAACACAATGTCTGTAGTGCCTCATACAACTGAGAACACAATGTCCGTAGTGCCTCATCAGCTCTGAGAACACAATGTCTGTAGGCCTCATCAACTCGGAAACACAATGTCTAGTGCCTCATCAGCTCTGAGAACACAATGTCTGTAGTGCCTCATCAGCTCTGAGAACACAATGTCTGTAGTGCCTCATCAGCTCTGAGAACACAATGTCTGTAGTGCCTCATCAGCTCTGAGAACACAATGTCTGTAGTGCCTCATCACTCTAGAACACAATGTCCCGTAGTGCCTCATCAGCTCTTGAGAACACAATGTCTGTAGTGCCTCATCAGCTCTGAGAACACAATGTCTGTAGTGCCTCATCAACTCTGAGAACAC